>NQII01002782.1:139626-162557 GCA_002778355.1 Clitarchus hookeri
TCACGATAAGAAGAGGGCCGAGATTCGTAGGCCTACATTATATTTTGGAGTTGTTCCGGTCGACGTCAACGCGGCAGTGAATATTTATTTAGTTTTCTGAAACTTTTGGTACCAGTGCAGCTCGTTTTTCAGTTATTGTTAACTGCAGACAACCTATGATTGCAGTTTCATTGGTTCACACGGTAAATGGTGAGAATAAAGATTTTCACCTCGAGTACAAATAAAAATTAAATAATAAAGTTTTCTCTTCTTCTCCCTATATCTCACAACCAAAACAAAAAATTTGTCCCCCTGTTTTTATAGAATATTTTGGCTTCGACAACGCGGGGGCGATCTAATATCATCCATCACATTAGTTACTTTGGCAAATAATATAAACAAACCGTTCATAACGCGCGACGTTAAATTGCGAGGTTAATATTTAATTTTATGTTCTTTGATAGTAGTATATCTTGTTTTATATGCATTAGAGTATGAATTTGTATATGAGTAACACATTTACATTCCTAGCAGTTCCACAGTTCTACTTAGATGGCGTATTAATAAATTGGTCGGGCTCATAGCAATGTTAATTTTACATATGGCAGAAGGATACAAAACGAGAAATAAAAGTGTAGATCATAAGAAGGGCTTTCAAAAGCGCTCAATGAACCACGAACAGGCGTAAGGGGGCCCAGCCCTGAAACGCACTGTTACTAGCGAACTTAGGTAATAATTTGAGACACGGAAATTTCGCGGATTCATGTGGCATCAAGTTAGACTCCACAGTCGCCTGTGTACTTGAGCATCAGTTAGCTGTTCATTGGCTGATACTCCAGTTTCACCCCAGACCAGGTAGCACAGGATTATGTCGTGATTTTCTTGCTTATCAGTTATTGGTTCAAATTCGCCCATGGCGTAGCTAACATATTGTTTTCCAATTTAGAATAAAGTCAAGTGTACATGTGTTTGAAGTTTAGCTTGTCCTCAAATTAATTCACTAATTTTCCAGGTCTCTACTAATAATGCATGTCAGAGCATTCATTAGACAGAGCCGGGGAACACTTTGACGTGTCGGCATACTGGCGCCCGTCAGATACACATAAAAAAATTTNCATTCATTAGACAGAGCCGGGGAACACTTTGACGTGTCGGCATACTGGCGCCCGTCAGATACACATAAAAAAATTTAGCCAGAAGTTTTTGTCCCCCTAACAGAAACTGTTCTTGGGTTTCACTATATATGGCTGTGCACAGTAACGAACCTCCCGATTACATTTTGTTTCGGACCATGCAGTAGGAGTGCGATTGACTTGGGCGTTCAATTAACCGGTATTGGCGTGTTAGCGGGTGAAGTGGTGCAGTGATAAACCACTGGACTCACATCGGGAAGACATNTCAATTAACCGGTATTGGCGTGTTAGCGGGTGAAGTGGTGCAGTGATAAACCACTGGACTCACATCGGGAAGACATGAAGCTCAATTCCAAGGTCTGGTCATACTGATTTCGGTTTCACGTGGTGTTCGGAAATCACTTCATGTGAATGCTTGAATGGTTCCATGGCCGATGCCTTCCTCTCTCTCTCTCCACTCGATCTCACGCCACATATTTCGTAGCACGTTTGCATCAATTTTCAAGGCGGCTTTAATGACCAGTTGTCTCAATTCCTGCGGCATCGCAGGCATTGAAGGTACATAAATCTTTCACGTAGCCTTACGGTAAAAAAACCAAAGTGGGGTCCGGACCTTACCACACTCGTCCACATCTGTCACACGACCAATCCAGTAAGATGGAAGACGTTCGTTGGGAAGCTGCCGCACCTCTAAATTAAAATGTTTGGGCGGCCTCGTCCTGTTGAAAAATGAAGTCGTCCCCATATTATGTTATCTGTGGGAATAATCATTCTGTCGGCATGTCAGTGTACGTAGTACCAGTCACCGTGGCTTTCGTGACAAAAAGAATGGTCCGTGCACGTTGCGAACAATTACTACGCGAAAAAGTTTACCGTTGGACTATCTATCTCATACTCAGTAATCACACGAGGGTTCTCCGTCCCCCAGGTACGCAACTTGTGACGATTCACGTTCTCGGAGAGATGTAATGTGGTCCCGTCTGTGAATATAAGTTTTTCGAGAATGACGTTGTTAGTATTATACATAAAATAAACTCTGGACATATTAACATAGTAAAAAAAATTGATTTTTGAAAATCAAAGTTAAAATATTTATTTAACATTAAAATAAAATTTTTTTTGATAACTTAAATTTAAAACAATATAGTGTCGTGTATTTTCCCGTAGTTAACTTAAAGAAGTAAATTTATTTGTACATTTATTTGTAAATTTTATTTGTTATTTTGATTTTTAACTTTAATTTGTATTTGTCTAAGTGGGTACCATACAACCTTAAATTTGTAAATTTATTTGTAAATGTAAATTTATGGTTTCAACAAAACATCTGTACACTTATTTAAAGGTTTGAAAAATATTTCTNAATTTATTTGTAAATGTAAATTTATGGTTTCAACAAAACATCTGTACACTTATTTAAAGGTTTGAAAAATATTTCTCATTTTAATTAGTTATAAAATAGGTTTTTAAAAATATCATAACAATATATTGCATTTTAATTTTTATGTAAATATTTAAATTATATAAAAATGTTTAAGAGTTCAATTTATATACAGTACTGTTGTCGTTTTCCAACATAGCTAGAATTTCGTACAAAGCCCGTAACTCTTATCGTTGTCATNTTTATATACAGTACTGTTGTCGTTTTCCAACATAGCTAGAATTTCGTACAAAGCCCGTAACTCTTATCGTTGTCATTATGCTGCAGTGACTGTTACAAGTGAAGTTTATACGGACGAAAATGTAGCCCCCTTCACATTGTCTGCGGCAACGCAAGCTCTCTACTGACCCTGTTTGTTGACTTACCCGAACTCCTCACATAGGGATGCCGCACGCACTCTTAAAGTTCCCTCACTTGTGCAAAAAATTACCTGCTGATCATGTTGAGCTATAAACTACTTGCGTGTTGTTTATACACTGTTGACGGTAAATTGAATACTTTTGAAACAAACCTTTGAAGGAAAAAATCATCGGCTATAACTTCATATATAAACTACAGAGCAAACCGGCATACAGGTTCCCAGTTATGTTGGCAGCAAGTAAAGCAAAACATAGTTCTACGGCCTGATGTTGCATTGCGAGTGTAATATTTAAATGAATGGTTACTGAGCTTAGCGTATCTTTTTTTATGCACATGTGAGCAAGAGTTTGCTTATTATTAACACATTTGCTTTCCTAAAAACTTCTTCTTGAAAAGTTCCACTTGGATGACGCATGAATGAAGTGAGACGGTTCGTGACAATGTTAATTTTACATAAAACAGAGGGATACAAAATGAGAAGAAAAGTAGATCCATAGCTCGGCTTTCAAAACTGCTCAACTAACCGTGAACAACACAGCCTGTGTTCCTTTACATGTACTAATGCAGTTGTTAGAAATTCGTGCGATATTGTTCAGTTGCTACATATATACCTGACAGCACAAAAGAACGAAACAACAACCATGCGCTTATTTCGCCATTTTGGTCAAAAATAAAAATGGACACTACACAGCATGTAAACAAGCTTCATACACCGTAATATTACTCCGCGTGCTTAAATATTAATGTACGTTTTATATGTAAGGAAGCTGAACTATACTGAAGACTACATAAATCAAACTTGTCCATGCACGCTTACACTAATTAATGGCACCGTTTAAGTTCTTTCTGATTTGTAGCCTGACTTGCGGCACGTTCCCGCCAGCAATTCTCTCCTCTCCAACGCGACGTCGGCATACGAAGCATGTATGCTCCAGACCACATGCAGCTGATGTGCGACGTTGGACAGGAGTATAATGACGTATGGTGTACACAGATACGCCTGTGTACAGGAAACGGAACAACTAGTGTGCACGTCTTGCNCAGGAGTATAATGACGTATGGTGTACACAGATACGCCTGTGTACAGGAAACGGAACAACTAGTGTGCACGTCTTGCGCATGTAAAAGGCAAAGGAAGACGACCACGTAACAAGGAGCGCTTGGCGTGGCTGCTAGAACGCTCGCCTTCCACCAAGGCAAACCGGGTTCGAGGGATCCCTCCAGGATTTTTGCATGTGAGAATTTTGCATCAGGTCGGCTGGTTTTCTGGGGGAACTTCCGTTTCCCCGCCTTTGCGTTCCGGTGCAGCCCCATGTCCTCATTTCAGCCTCATCGGCTCTCAAAACCTCGTTGTGAAGAGCCACCCAAACCTCTGCACACCTCTTCACGACCCTATTATATAGTCTGTCTCATCAACGAGTGCACTTGCGTGCTGTTGTTTCCATGGTATAATATTTTCTGTTGACGTACTAAAACACGTAAATCGGATAAGTGGTTCTCGAGTGATAAGCGCACCAACAGACAGACAGAAAGAGAGACGTTGAGTTTTATAATAGGTAAAAAAGAGTAACACTAAGTAAAATTCTACTTTATTTCAAACAGATTGACAGTGAGCTGAGTATTTATATGTAAACACCATAATAGATAAAAGGGGGGAGGGGAAACTGCTATTGCCTTGGGAACAGCTGTATACAAGAAGCTGGGACAGATTCGGNTAATAGATAAAAGGGGGGAGGGGAAACTGCTATTGCCTTGGGAACAGCTGTATACAAGAAGCTGGGACAGATTCGGGGGAGAGGGTTTAAGGGGGCTCGAACCCCCTCCCATGTAACTTTATCTTACACTCTATAAAATAAGAAATGTTCTTGAAACCAATGCACTGTTAATAAAGCAGTATATATGATTACGTTGAGTATAGCAACAGGAAATATTACGATTATTTATACAGCATATGCACTAAACAGTGATATGTAGCAATATTACTTAATGCACACTGGTTTGTGTGGGATTTTAACGTAGTGTACATTGCCCCACCCCTCAAATACGTCCTACTTAATAGGTTTCTACATTCTGCCATTGTATACAGGAAAACCTTCAGAACCGACGAAAAAATTGCACTTGTTCGTGAGCCAGACAATATGACTGGCTTTTAAAGAAGGATAAGGGGCAGTGACACAGGACTGAGACGTCGCGGACACGGCCGGCAGCATATATATATATGTATATATTGTATAACTCTTAGTGGGAATTTAAATCCCACTACGCCATCGTGAGCCTCTTCACAGTTCTGTGGGCCCTCCGGCCTGCATGTTAGTAGCTAAGACGGGAGAGCATGGATGCGTTTCAGGGCAAGCCCTATACATCATAGGTTGGGCTTATTGTGTTAAAAAGGGGCGTATGCATCGCAGCTATAGCAAGGTTGTCTGGTGCCATGGCCGCAATTATAGCCATCGACATCCTCCCCGAAAGTGGAAAGGTCTAGATAGGAAAGGCATTGCAAACTAACGGAAAGCGGAGAGGGCGCTAGTAAAATTTGTGCGACAGTCGCGGAGGAAAACTACATGTATTCCTTTTACTGGATTAGGGCGGGAAGATTAGGGTATACTCTATTCGCGTTATCTTCACATTTTTTTAGAGGAAATCTTCGAAAAATCACCCCATGCATGACGTGTTTGGTGGTTACGTATCACAAACAATTTTGTTAACATTAATGTATACAATATTTTTTAAATTAAAACGTTACTTATATCTTATGTAAAACTTTCAATATTTCGTCTATACTTAATATGATTAAAAAGAGAAACAATATAGGTGTGTTGTAACGCCTGGTAATAAATAGTCCCCATGCATTATACACTATTGTTTGTGAAAATTTCACCACACAGAAAGAATGGCCCGAATGAATCCAAACTCGGAGGATGTGTAGAACAGTGTACCAGCAATAAGTGATAACGAATGCAGAGAGATGGTGTACACGTAGGCCCAGCAGCGCCTCTCTTCTGTGACCGGAAAGGTCAGTGTTACGCGAAGCTCAGTTAGAGAAGAGCCGTCAAACGAAGTGAAAGCAAGTGCCAGTACGCCTCGTCGATGTCAAAGAGCGCCATATCAGAATGTGAGTGAGTTCGAATGGGGCAGCATGATAGGTCTCTGGGAAACGGGCTTGTCATACCATGACATTTCGGCTCGTACAGGGTATGCTGCTACGATAATGATGCATGTGTGGCACCAGTGGATAGAAGAGGGTCGTATGCAGCGACGAACGGGTACTGGACCACGCAATTTGACCACAGCACGGGATGACCACCATCTGGTCCGCATGGCCGTAACGGACCGTACAGCCTCGTCCACGGTGTCGGCTCGACACTGGAGCACTGCAACGGGTGTGTACGTGTCTGCATCAAAGGTTCGACGCCGTCTGCTGCGGGTTGGACTGGTGGCATGCATGCCATTGCGTCGGCTTCCATTGTCCAGAAACCTAAAACGCCTCAGACCGCAATGGGCACGTGAACGCCGTTGCTGGCCGGCTGAGTGGCATAATTCAGTGTTTTCGGAGGTGAGTGAGAATGGACCATAAGTTGTTAGCTAGCGATGATAGACTTGTGTGTGTCGGACGACGTTCACTTGATGTGGGACCCTCGTGCCCGGCCCGGAGGTCACGTGACCCCGGCAGCTGGCGTTGTTTGTGTCGAGAGGTCTCCGCCAACCCCCGCCGGCGGCGACGAGCACGCAGGGGACACCAAGGGACCCAGGCCTGGTCCCTCGGCACCAGTTCCGCCGCCGAGCGACACCGGTGACGTCACCCCGCCACATTCTGCACCCGCCGCCTGCCCATTATCTATCTCGCACTACACTCGGGCCTCTCCCTCGTGAGTTATTAATATTGCCCGATTTTGATGTTTTGAAATGCTTTTAATACTGCTCTTCCCTCCACATCCTTTTTCAGCATTGTCATAGTCCATTCGCGGTTCCTTCACACTTTTTGAATCAAACCTTTGAAAAATGAAAAATTCACCCCTTGCATATTATGCTTTGTTGTTTACTGAATTTGTCGTGTATCACAAGAGTTTTTTTACGTGCGTTTCCATAAAAGTAACGCGTTTTTGGATAAAATTAACATTTTTAAATTTTGATATTTAATTTATAAAACATATTAATAAAAACAGGGAGAAAATAGGTTTGTTGCTATTACATATAGTAAGAAATAGTTCTTACGACAAATATTATTATATCAAGTGCGCACAAATGTTGTGCGTAGTTCCTTAGGTATAATTTCTAGACTAGGCTAAGCTCTGTTTGCATGGGCAAAGGAATATCCTGCAAGTACAACATAAGCAATGCTTCGGAAAAGATGGAAGTAATGGTGAATGGAAAAAAATTTTCGCCTAACTTTACACTCCTAAACTAGTACTTTTATGAGCCATTGACGGTTACTTCACACTTTTTCGAAGTCCTGCTTAAGTGATACTTATGTTGTATTCCCCCGCCTCACGCAAACAAATCTTAAGTGTGTCTAGAAAATTACAACAATGCGACAGCGCACCGCATTCGTGCGCACTCAGTGTAGTAAAATTTTGCATACGATATATTTCTTACTAAACATTACACACACATATGTCCTCCCTGTTTCTATTCATATTACTTATAAGTTATATATTACAATTTATAGGTATAAGTAAAAGTTCAATTTAACCAAAAAGTAGGTACTTTAATGTTAACACCAGAAGTTACTGATATAATTACAAGCCTACTTTCCTCAACATGGGTCCAATTCATTTTTCAATGAGTTCTTAAAACTGAGTTCGTAGGTAGGACTTGACATCTTTTTGAAAGCAACATTAGAAATAAAACCTGAAACGTATGCAACAGTAATGAAACAGTTAAAAAATACACACGCGCCTTACCTGCGACTTGAACCCAGAAAACCTGTACAGTAAACTAGCGTGCAATTCACTGCATTATGGAGGTCGGATTTGGGGGATCAACTTCGGATTTAATCAGTGTAATTTTTCAAATGATAGGGGTTACTAACCAACAATATTTAGGGGACCGTAATTTTGAAAATAAGAGACTAAGCCACTTAACACTAGTAAGTTTACATGGCCTACTGTAGCGCTACTTGTGTGAATAATTTGATGGAAATCGGTTTGTTTAATCCCTGAGATATGAAATAAAAGACTTTATTTCCTTATTTGTTGCTATCGTACAAAACTGTGAAAAAAGGGACTCTATATACGATACTCCCTATGTATGCTGCCTACAAAAAAAATTGGTTGAATTTTGTAAAATTGCTTAATATATGTGTGAAACTAACCTAAATTATATATAATACCGCAATTTTGAACATTGCGGTCTGGCCCACTTAAATCATGAGCATTTACATGGACTTCTGTAGCATTTGTGGTATGCTCAATTTGGTACAAATTAGTTGAAATCTTCCAGTGTAACATTGGGAGGAATTGGTTGATTGGTCCTCGAGGTATGGCATAAAACCTCCATAATTTTCAAATTTTATAAATGGAAGACAAGAAAGTAATGTAGTAGCATATTTGATGATTGTATACTGCTAATATACAAAGTTAAGTTACAATGGATTATATAGCATCGTAGATGTAGCACATGAAACTTCAATGATTATATGGCTACCATTATAAAATAAGTGTGTCATACTTAAAAAAAATTACATATTTTATATGGCCTACCACATTACATCCTTACCAAATTTTGTAATAATGGGTTGATTGTTTCTCGATATATGAGATAAAAACTAAATTTTAGTTGGTGGGGTAATAATACAAAATGTCAGAGAAATGAGGCTCTGAATAGACACATTTGATGGGTGCAATAAGCACTGCCAGCATACAAATTTAAGTTGGAATAAGTTTCGATGATAAAATATACTAAGCTCTAAAATTTATGAAGCCTCAAATTTGAAAAAAAATTGCCTGATTTACTTAGAACTACCTGGTTACACCACCTGCTACAGTGCTATTTGTTTGCCAAATTTGGTAGGAATCTGTAAATTGTTTCTCGAGATATTACAGAAACTTTATTTATTCGCCTGGTGCTATCTCACAAAATGAAGAAGAAAATACACTCCGTGTAGATACAGTTGATAAATGTAATATCTATTGCCAGCATAGAAAGTTAACTTGGAATTGATTACATGGTTTCGACTATATAGCATACTAAGCTAAAAATGACTATATGGCCGCATATTTGAAAATAAGTGTCTGACGTACTTAAAACAGGCAATTTTATATCATCTGCCGCAGTACTACGTGTTTACCAAATTTTATAGGAATTGGTTTATTGTTTCCCGAGATATTACATAAGATTTATATTTATTCGCATAACGCTATCTTACTGAATGGCGGACAAAATATGCTCTGTATAGATACAGTTGATATTTGTAATACCTCGTGCCAACATACAAAGTTATGTTGGAATTGATTATGTAATTTCAATGATATAGCAAACTGAGCTAAAATGGTTACATTGCCGCCATTTTGAAAATAAGTGCCTGATGTGTTTAAAACATATCACTTAGCATCATCTGCTTCAGTACTACTTGTTTTCCAAATTTGATAGAAATCTGCTAATATTTTTAACCGAGATATGACATGATAAATTCATTTATTCGTATGGCGCTATCTTTCAAAATTGCTAAGAAAAGTGGTTATGTGTTAGTATATATAGTGGTTGTAACCAATACTTTCAGTATACAAGATTTGGTATAAATGGTTTAAATTGTATGGCAGATATACCAAATAAACAAAAAGAAATTATAAGGTTACCATTTTGACCATAAGCCCCTAATCAAGTTCAATTACTTACGTTTTACTTGGTTTATCACAGTACTACTTACCTGCCAAATTAGGTAAGAATTGGTTTTACAGTTTTCGAGATATAATTTAAAATATTTATATCATCATTGAAAATGGTGGACCAACAACAATATCCGTCTCAAAATTTTAAGCTTACTTGATGCTCTGGCAGCATACGAAATAGGGTTTTAATCGGTTGAATGGTTTTTTGAGATGACATATCACCCCAAATTTTAAAATCGTCACAATTTTGAAAGTATATGCCTGAGGTGGTGGAAAATAATATTAAAAGTCTGGCGTCTTCACTAAGTATTATGTGTGTACCAAGTTTGGGGAAATTCGGCCCACTCGGTCAAAAATTAAAAAAAAAAAAAAAAANGGCAAACAAATATATAACACTTGTAATACATGGCATATGTAGGAAACAAACAAGCACGTCATACACTGGGTGATTTTTAAAAGTTTTGATAAAAAAGTTTACTTGTAGACATAACTTATACGTACTCTTTCCAAGTATACAATTTTCAGATCGGGCAT
This sequence comes from Clitarchus hookeri, assembly GCA_002778355.1. Taxonomy (NCBI): domain Eukaryota; kingdom Metazoa; phylum Arthropoda; class Insecta; order Phasmatodea; family Phasmatidae; genus Clitarchus; species Clitarchus hookeri. The sequence continues at coordinate 149,898 of NQII01002782.1, forward strand.
TTTTTGCATTATGTCACTTCAAAACCATGAATTTAGTGCTCTTGGGATGTAAAAATAAAATAAACGGAAACATTTACAGACAAATTAACAATGTTGACTGAAAGGTCGCACTATAATTCATTTTAAGGTATGTTTAGCAAAACATATCTTACAAAAATTTATAGAGTACTGCAAATTAAAAATATCAAGTAAGTTTCTTATTTTAAGGAGTTTTCAAAAATCGTGAAACGATTTCGTAGCGTGGTTTTGAAGATTCCTTGACGTATCTCTTGGTATCTCATTTCAGTATGTAAGTTAGTTTTAATTATTATTACGTACCAAAAACACAAAGATTTTGATTTTGACATCCATTGTGTAAAAAATATGCTGTCTAAAATTTTTTATGCGAGTAAATAGTACCTACTTGTAAGTAATATCTACATATTTGATGCATGCCATATTCGGCGTAGAAACTCAGCTGTCACAATGTATGCCATACCCTACCCTACCCCCCTTCCGCTGGAGCACACGAGACATGTGTCAGTCATTAACGCCTACGACGAAGGCATACCGGAGCACGGGAAGTAGTTTACATGTGTTAAGGTTGTAGCATGGGCCCCCTGCCAACCACCCCGAACACAACCCCGTAAAACTTGTACACGCTTAAGAAAGGACGAGATAGTCTGGCGATTTCCGCCTACGAGAGAATTAAAACAGGTGCCGAAGGATGATACGCACCGAGAAAAAGCTGACAGGGATTGTCAGTAGCCCCGCAGGCTTCCCCCTCCATCTGCACGAGCCTTGGCACGTGGAGGATGTGGCCATTGTTCGGCACCTCCCACATCCCTTTCACCTAACAAGGGAAGACACGTGTAAGGTTCTAAGGGGAGATGGCAATTGTTTAAATGCCAAGTTGTGAGACAAGGGAGGGATCAGTTGAACAAGGTCAGTTGACTCAGAAGTGCGCGACAGCAAGTCGGATCGGGAGTACTGGAAGAAGCGTGTCGTGGAGGCGTACGTCGAGAAGCGAACCCGGAGCCTAAGTCGTGGAGAGAATTCACCGCAACCAGAGCCTTTTCAAAGGCCACCCGAAGCACCAGACCTCGGCCTGCCGACAACAGACCAGAACTACAATACTAGATAAGTATTAGGTCATGTCCAAAGAAACCCCTCCGACTACTAGCGCCACCCCCCAAGACGCTGACTACAGTTAGCACGAGTACGTTAATTAGGGTACCCCCTCGGAATTGTATCTGTAATGTTTAATTTCGTGGCAATATAACCAACCAGTAAATTGAAACACCGAATGATTACCTTGTTACTACCCTGTTACCCCCAACCTTCAAGGCACCCTATAGTCTGTGCTTGGTAACATTAACTGAGATCCTATGAACCAACCTGTATCACACAGGTGGGGAATAGCGCCATGTTGAACAGAATTCCGTACAAAGATATAAATGTTTCGGTGGGCAACACCCTTAAATTATTGTGTTACTCTATAATTCATCTACACTATAAGCAGCGTGGCGAAATTAACAGAATTAAGTAATGTCCGCTAAGGGTGTAACAGTGCGTGGGGGAGAGGGCAGTGATTGATGCTTGCCCCTACCCATCTTTACCTCAATNTGTCCGCTAAGGGTGTAACAGTGCGTGGGGGAGAGGGCAGTGATTGATGCTTGCCCCTACCCATCTTTACCTCAATGGTTGTTAAAAATTAGTCTTGAAATTATTAATAAGCCTTTAATTGTTGTACTTGTGATAAACATATGTAATTGCTGTAAACCATAATGCATTTTATTATATTGTAAAGTTATTTTCTCCTATAATTTCTCCTTATTACTACGTGTGGTCAAACATTTAGTACAGTGACTAATGAGATTCAATTTCTGGCCAATGCATTTCCGTGTGTTGTTGTCAAGGGATGGGTAATATTCCCTGTCACGGCGACTTTGTCACTGCTCCAAGATTTTCAATGTCGCGTGTCGTGACAGAANAGGGATGGGTAATATTCCCTGTCACGGCGACTTTGTCACTGCTCCAAGATTTTCAATGTCGCGTGTCGTGACAGACGATTCCAAGTCACAGTGACGTCGACCGAGTCGACTGGTTCCGACAAGTTGGTGACCAGGGTCAGAGATTATCCTCGCCATATGTCGCTGTCTCTCTGTCACGGCAAAGATTCTGCCCGGCCTAGCTAGCTACGCGAAAGGAGTTCAGTAGGCACGGCACTATTGTCTTCTTAGAAATTAAGCCTAGTTTCTCTTGTTACGTCTAACTGTTTCATATGTAATTGCAACATCTATATTACACTGTTAGTACTATTTAAATTGTCGTGGTGCTTAAGTAATATAGCTTTATTTATAAGGTACCTAGTGCTCTTCAATGTTCCAGATTTCGAATGCCCTCACAGCGCTACAGCAATTTTTTTTAAATATCTATATTATGAAATTTGTTACATAAAGTATTTTTTTTGTATATAATGTGGATGTCTCTATCTACAGTGCATAAACGAATTGTATCATTCTGGATCAGATGCCTAAAAATTTGGTGGTAGTTTGGTAATTCGTATTTAGACCATTCTATTGTACACTAACTTATATAAAAATGAATTACAAAATTATATCTGTGTAGAAAATGTTATCCAAACTGCTCATTATCAACTTTTATAAAGATAGTAGTCCAAACTGAGGGTGCAATGAATAAAATAAGGGAACGATCCACACTGTGGGCTATACGGTGGTACAGTCATCCCGTGGTTTTCAGTACGATTGTGAGTCCTCTCTCGAAGTCCGTCAATTGCGTAAAGCGACGTCTTCAGCTTCTTCCCGGCTTTCTTCTTCACTCGGTACACTTGTTTCGTATCGCCTGGTGTTTCTCGCGTGGATGCAGTGTCGACTACACGCCAGTGTCTACCCAGTGTCTACCGCCGCTGGTCGGTGTTTCTAGCGCTACTCCCTGATGCACCGTAAAATGCAAACGTACCAACATGGAATCATGTGCTTACCGGCCCATAATCTCGCTATTTACATCGTTTCGGGGTTGTCGCATGGTTTCTTCGTAGTGCGCATTTTTCATTGTCCAGCAGTGTATATCTGCGTTCCTATTAATAGGCTTACCGTAAATTTGATTCCCCTAATATTTTTATGCATTGGCACTTACTGTTTTCTACGTTTATTTAATTATTTATTTAAATTTATCTGGCAGGGTTTAGTATTTTGTTGGGATTGTCGCAAACATTGAAATCACAGAAACGTAAGCACGTTACACAATTGTGTCTCAAACATGTACGGCACAGTTAGGACTAGAACGTTGTAATAAATAAACAGACGTGTCCTTCAAAAAATTAATTTCGTCATAAAAACAGTTTACTGTTAAAACGTATAAATTTCGCACGTCTAATATTTGCAACCACACACACACCCGCACGCGCGCGCGCGCACACACACACACACACACACACACACACACTGGCCCAACATGACGTAATGTCAACAATACTCTTTCGCACACAGCGGTCACGACGCACGTTACAGTATATTTATTCCTGCCATGGAAAAACAGATTTATCACAACAGCCTAACTTGCCTAGGTAGGTTTACAAAACACAATGTGTACAAATTTGATGTGGTTATTTTAACTATTTTTCACAAGAAGAGAAATTAACACTTTGTTCAGCAATATGCCATGTTATGACGCCAGTCACCACTTCTGCCAACTTCGGATTTGTAACCGTCCCGCTATAACATCTAAATATAATATAATAAGTATTCAAACAATAAAATCTCGATTCAGTTGTAAATTACAAATTAAATAAAAACATTATTTTGATGTAATAAATATGAAATATGCAAAAATTGAAAACATGTATAATTTTTTTGGTTCTACTAANAAAACATTATTTTGATGTAATAAATATGAAATATGCAAAAATTGAAAACATGTATAATTTTTTTGGTTCTACTAACGGTTTGAAACTTCCCGAGAGAGAGAGAGAAAGAGAGAGAGAAATAGAACGAGAGAAAGAGAGAGAGAGAGAGAGAACGACAATCTCCGCTGCGCCTATTCAAGTTTCTTCCTCAGACAAAAAAAAATCACCATGTCTTTTGGGCCTACGCACCGTAATTTGCGCTTATATTTTTGACTATAACAATTAAATATGTTTCTNCTTCCTCAGACAAAAAAAAATCACCATGTCTTTTGGGCCTACGCACCGTAATTTGCGCTTATATTTTTGACTATAACAATTAAATATGTTTCTTTCAGTGCTACCTAAAAATATAAAATATATTTTGAATAGGAAACGTTTAATTTACTATTATCATAACAAACCACTAGGTCAAAACCATATTTTAACTGCGAATTATTTTTGACTAGCTGTTGCCAACACGTCACTCCTCTCGTTTTTAATTCGTATATAATACGAAATAAATATTACAAGTTATAGAAGATACTAAGTTAAGTTTCATTTAGTGAAGTATACAATACTTAAAATTAATCACAGTGTTATAGGCATATTTGAGATATACAAGTAATTTAGAAACAGGTTGACATGTTACTCCTAGGGTGATTTTTCAAAGGTTCGTTTCAAAACATCCGAAGAAATAGTGAATGGACTATAACAACCCTGATGTAGTCCTGGGGAAGTGTAACTCTTGCGCTCAGACCTCACGTTGCTAGTCACGCTTAGTATTTCAGTCCCAATTTCGTAAAAGAGCACACTATGCACGTGCCCAAGGGCGCAAGAGGTTTGGTGCGCAACGTCTGGTCAAGGGAAGATTACAAAAAAAGTGTAAAGTTTAATATAGAGTCCTGAATAAATATTGTAATATAGTAAAGCTGAGAGAATCCATGCAAATATTTGAGTTTGGCATGCCATATGTCCCAAACATTTTCAACAAAACGTTATGTATTGACAGTATCCATAGCCAAAATTGTAATGTGCTAATACATAACAATTTTTTTCCAGCCATTTATGAAGACAGAAGCTCATTAAAATTTGCGCTTTTTTTGCCATGCCTCGGGGATGAACAAGCCTTTTCCCACCAAATTCTGCGAACTAGTAGTGCTATGTAAGCCATGTAAACATACATTATATAAGTGACTCACACACTTGTTTTCAAAATGACGGCCGTTTGAATATTTTAAGTTAGTAAACTCTTCTTACAAAAACATTAGACTGATAACATCAGAAGTTGATGGCCAGAATCCTACCCCCGTAATGCAGTCGGTTGCACGTCAGATTACGTTACGAGGGGTTGTGGGTTTGAATCCCAGGTAAAGCAAGCGTATATTTGTAATTGTCTCACTTGTGATGCATATGTTTGTGGTTCCATATCTAATGATATCGCTGTCAACAAGCCGTTAATGCCTACCTACCGCGTAAACCTTTGTGAACTTTATCAAAATTATTTGCATCTACATAGAGGAAAGTAGGCCCATTAATTATAACGATAACTTATTGTTATAAATACAACTGTACTGAAAATTAACTTTATTTATTATGTATAAATTATATGGTTCTATACCCCCAATCTTCAGTTCTTCACACTTAAAATGCCGGAGAATGTTCGGCTGCACTGGACATGCTTTCCGAAGTGTTTTATATCCAAAAATTGTATTAAAGTATTATCCATTGAGCCAAAGGGGCACCAGGATACAACCTACAGACTATACACACCTCAGCACCCATACTTTTACCTGGCATTTAAATGAAATTTTGATGCGCATGCACAGAAGTAGAATAATTCTGCTGATATTATAAAAGCAATCATCAACAAGGAGTAACGACGTATCATAATAAGTCGTTACTCCTTGTTTAGGATTTGGGTCATTTTGTGAAGGCGTCCGCAACGTACGTAGGTAACTATAGTCTTCCAGGGCGAGATTTAGTGTTTGTCCAAGTTCACTTTATGCTCTGTAAAATATACAGACGTAGTCGCATTTTTGATAAGTTATCGCCATTCGCAGAATTGGAACAGTTCTGGTGAACTTTACAAAGAGAAGTCATATTTGTGTTACAAGTTGCCTTTTAAAACCAAAACCACAGATGTTTCCACGTGGCAGAGAGCACGAAGGCACAACTACGTGAAGCGAAAACACAAAAGGCCTTTCGCCAAGAGAGACATAATTGAATCCCGTTTCCAGAGCTGCGAGTCAGCCGCCCGGTAATGGACGACCCGTCCAGATTTTTGGGAAACAAAAAAAAATTGCAATGCGTACGCGCATTCGCCAGGCGTTCGGAGATGTAATTTCCGGCGCAGGAGAGGTTCGCTAATTCAATGTCTTTCAATCAAAATTCGGCCGGGCTGTCTGGTGATAAGGGGGTGATTGATGAGGACACGTGACGTGGCCGGCCCGCGCGGGCGCGGAGCAGGAGCGAGAACACTGCCGGCCGAGAGAGCTCCATCAGATACGGCACGGCGCGCAGCTAATGGATCCGCCCTGTGCTCAGGAAACTAGCTCCAAGATTAAACACTCGCACCGCGTCGCTGTTCCTATAGATGACGCAGGGACTTACCTCGAGGCTTCTTAAAACACTGAGCTGGAAACAGAATTTTATGAAAAACGGTAACTTGGAAAATAACTTTATACCGAACTATTTATACGTTAATAAGAGAGAAAATACTAAAGGTACTCTGGCGGGACTGCATTTATTTGACGCTGGGCAGCACTGGGTGTGTGCAAGAGCGTGTAGTCATTCTGCTGCTGTTAGTTCCATTTCCAATCACGAGCAGAGATNACTAAAGGTACTCTGGCGGGACTGCATTTATTTGACGCTGGGCAGCACTGGGTGTGTGCAAGAGCGTGCAGTCATTCTGCTGCTGTTAGTTGCATTTCCAATCACGAGCAGAGTTGACAATGTTTTCTTTAGAGCAATGTAAATGGATTTTAAAGTGTTATTGTAAATGTCAGAACATGATTGAGGAGTAGAGACGGCGGAGGGCAGAATTAGAAACTGATGCACCATCGTCACGTGTAACAATGACATGATTATGTTACAAGTTTTAGATTGTGATGTAATGTGTGTGATGTGAAGAAAGGACGGTGCAGCAAGTAAAGGACCGACAACTGATGACGGAAGTGCGGGAGCTATGTTGCACACATTCACACGTTCCTCCGGGAAGGATAAATGTGTGCGNCGACAACTGATGACGGAAGTGCGGGAGCTATGTTGCACACATTCACACGTTCCTCCGGGAAGGATAAATGTGTGCAGTGATTTGCGCGTGAATCAGGTGTCAGTAAATCGAGGGTCCATCGCATTCTAAAGCTAGTAAAGTGGAAGTTCTATATCCCCACATTACTTCATGCTATTGATGAATACGTCCCAGANATCGCATTCTAAAGCTAGTAAAGTGGAAGTTCTATATCCCCACATTACTTCATGCTATTGATGAATACGTCCCAGATAGGCATGTAAATTTTGTAGTGGGTTGTGAACATATTCAACGATAACGAATATTTTCCTGATGAGATTGTTTGGTCCGATGAGGCAACCTTTAAATACAATGGAACTGTCAGCCACCATAACTGTATGCACTGGGCCGATGAAAATCTTCACCTTGTGGTAAAGCAAGCATGACTGCTTTCTGGGTTAACGGGTGGGGTTAACGGCTGGGTTAACGGTGTGGGGCGGTATGTCTGCCAGAGTAATTTTGGATTCATTCTTCTTTGACGTAATTGTGGCAGGTGAAAATTACCTTACCATGTTGCAGGAAAACATTATGCTAGCTCTTCAGCAACTCTACCCAGATGACGGTTGTTTCTTCTAACTGGATGGTGTACCACCACATTACCATCGAGACGCACGGTCGCTTCTGGATGAAACATTTGTTGCGAAGTGGATAGACCGACGAGGAAGAGAAGAGTATTCACCCAAATCTCCAAATTTAACNTGGATGAAACATTTGTTGCGAAGTGGATAGACCGACGAGGAAGAGAAGAGTATTCACCCAAATCTCCAAATTTAACCCCGTTAGACTTATATCTGTATCAAACTCGAAGAACATAGTATAAGCTACAAAACCACGGACACTGGATGCCATGAGAAACGCGATTGTGACCTCCTGTGAATACACTCCAATGNAGTATAAGCTACAAAACCACGGACACTGGATGCCATGAGAAACGCGATTGTGACCTCCTGTGAATACACTCCAATGGGAACCGTGGCTCTGTTTGTCGTTCTGCTCTACGTCGTTGCAGACGAAGTATTGCTGCTTCCGGCGGACCTTTTGAACATTCGCACTCACTCAACGTTATCCTTATAGTGTCAATTACAAGCCATCTCATCCAACTGTCTTTAAAAGTTTCTTTGTCATTGCCGTTCCAAGATTGTAAATAATAATTTGAGACGCTATGCAGTTATATATACGCACTCATTCCTGCAACGGTGTTGCTTCTTCAACTCTATTTTAAGAACGAACACCTTTATTCTCGGAAGGCACTAAGCGATTTTATTGTACACAAACTTACACATTTCCCTACCAACAAGCGTATCATAACCAGGCGTGTATCACGTTGTAAATACCCACCAGGGATGTCGTAGACTGATCGGTCAGCTAAATTTTAAGGAAGAAGTTATCAATGCATTTGAATATCATTTAAGTGGCGGCTTTCAGTTTAGTAAGCCTACATAACAATAAAGAAACTGTAAGTAAAAGTGTACCGAATCATTGACAACTGATATAGAAGCAGAGCATATGCTGGATAATTAATTTAATTACTGTCCATATTATTTTTTTTCTTAGATCTTGAGTTTTTGTTCCGATAATTGCCGTTTTTTAATCGCGTATTTCTGTTACAAGTATTTCGAAATTTTCAGTGGTCTAGTGAACTTAATCCTGTCGAATCACTAGGCAATATTTAACGTTGCGTGAAAAACAATTTTATTTTCATCGACAATCTCAATTCTGTTATTGTCAAGCAACAAGTATTGTACATACAAACAAATATTCAGTTTTTTCGATTGTATTGGCACGTCCCTTAAAACGGTTTTTATACGTATCCCTATTGTGACGTTAAAANTAAGGAAGAAGTTATCAATGCATTTGAATATCATTTAAGTGGCGGCTTTCAGTTTAGTAAGCCTACATAACAATAAAGAAACTGTAAGTAAAAGTGTACCGAATCATTGACAACTGATATAGAAGCAGAGCATATGCTGGATAATTAATTTAATTACGGTCCATATTATTTTTTTTCTTAGATCTTGAGTTTTCGTTCCGATAATTGCCGTTTTTTAATCGCGTATTTCTGTTACAAGTATTTAGAAATTTTCAGTGGTCTAGTGAACTTAATCCTGTCGAATCACTAGCCAATATTTAACGTTGCGTGAAAAACAATTTTATTTTCATCGACAATCTCAATTCTGTTATTGTCAAGCAACAAGTATTGTACATACAAACAAATATTCAGTTTTTTCGATTGTATTGGCACGTCCCTTAAAACGGTATTTATACGTATCCCTATTGTGACGTTACTATTTTACTTTCATTTAAATTATATCAGTCAAATGATTTAGTATGTTTTGGTACATCGGGACCTGTGATCGGAGATCGGAGCTGTTCATGCATTGTCATTCCGGTCCCCCGGCGGCTATCTTTTCCGCCATGTTGGTTGACGGTGGATTTGACCATTGACCCCAGTGACCTTCGACCTTTGACCCCACCGACCTTCGACCTTGAAAATCCAAAAAATCCAACAAATTCCAATAAAATTTAAGAAATCCCAAAAAAAGTCCCAAAGAATTATCAAAAAAATTATTAAAAATGATTAAAAAAATAGTAAACGATTATTAAAACATTATTTAAAAAATATTTAAAAAATGTATTTAAAAATCATACATTTTCGGAGGTTCCCACATTACCACACCTACCACCCCTTCCGCTCCCCTCACCAACACCACAAATGTGTAATTGGCAGTGGCGGATTTACACATTTGCCACCAGTAGGCTATTAAAATTTTGCCGCCCCTACAGACCTCTACAAGTGGATACCCTAGCTCACAATCATATTAATTACAATTTTTTTTGTCAATGAGATTGTAACTTTGTGATTTGTGCACTATCGTCCTAATTACACCACATTTTTCCCGTAATTAGTATGATTGCGAACTAGGGGATCGATGTGTCAGTTTCTAGAATATTTTTACAACCCAACGATTTAGTTAAGATTGCACAAGAAATAGTTTTTGGGTACATCTCTGAGCTAATAAAAGCTCAGTCATGTACTACTAATAAGGCGGGGTAAGGTATGCATCAATACTACTTACACAATAATGTACATTCGGTAAACGTAATTAAATAATTTTTACTGCGCTTACTTACAGTTTAAAAACAATATATTCAACTATCTGGTAACAATCCGGCTGATGATGTCGATGAAATTCAATTAATTAAGTTATGAAAGTATTACAATACCTTTTTGCGCGATTTTCTATTGGCAAAATCATCAATTATATCGTCGTATAAAATCTTGTTTATTAGTTCTGACTCTATGTACAAAAGAGCTAAGGCGTTTAGCTTTTCTTGGCTTAAGGTAGATCTTAGATAATTTTTCACCCGTTTTAAGCAAGAGAAGCTTCTCTCACCCGAACAATTTGTCGCTGGTGTACATAGAGCCATGCGAAATGCAATATCCAAGTTTGGATAAACGTTTTGCAAATTCTATTTTCGCAGGAACGAAGATAGACTTTTCAATGATCCACAATCTGGTTTTACCAAAATTCTTTCAGAAGAAAGGTGGCATTGAAAATGTATGCATTCTTGAACTAAGTCAGTCTCTAAATCATTAGGATACATTTCTTCCAAGAAAAGGGCTTTTTCCGTAATGGTTGATAATGAAAATTCACTCATTTTGGTCAGAAATGAAAACTTTTCAGTGAACCTGTTGTAGGCCTCCTGCCGTTTTTCTAATTCGGATACGAGTCTATCAATGAGGACGAGAAATGTGTTAACCCTGAAAGTATCACTCGCAGTCATTCTCATTTCTTCATCGGGTGTTTCATCATAATTATTTTTCCTTTTCGGTTGTCTTTTTCCCATGTCTTTTGTATACTGCTTCGACACGCTTAATTCCATCGCCTTTTGTTCGAAACACTTAAAATTGTCTCGTTCAGCCACGAAAAACTTGCAAAGAGATTCGTAAATATCGGCAACAGTGATCAAATCTACGGTAGAAGTTTGAATTTAAACATTCACTTTGTTTATTATTTCCAAAAAAACATTCCACACAACAACCATTACCGCCGTTTCCAGTTNATCATAATTATTTTTCCTTTTCGGTTGTCTTTTTCCCATGTCTTTTGTATACTGCTTCGACACGCTTAATTCCATTGCCTTTGGTTCGAAACACTTAAAATTGTCTCGTTCAGCCACGAAAAACTTGCAAAGAGATTCGTAAATATCGGCAACAGTGATCAAATCTACGGTAAAAGCCTGAATTTAAACAATCAATTTGTTTATTCTTTCCAAAAAAACATTCCACACAACAACCATTACCGCCGTTTCCAGTTTTTCTAAATTCAAAAGCATTCACGTCGCTTCGTTTCGCGTTACAGCCTTTTCAGTACAATCATCCTTGATTGATTCCAAAGTTTTAAGGACTTCGTGCCAACAATCTCTCAAACTTCTACATGCGTCCTCTTTAGCTGACCAACGTGTCAGATTTACTCTCTTTAGCGTTTTCCTTTTCCCGATTTCAGTCATTAATTTTTGCCAGCGCTGCGTCGAACTTACAAAAAAAGACGTAGATTTCTTGAAGCAACANGGAACTTACAAAAAAAGACGCACATTTCTTGAAGCAAAATGAAGAAACGACAAGTTTCTGTGCAAGATTCAGCAGCCGCTGTTGCCACTAAATTTAAAGAGTGAGCAGAGCAAGGAACGAAAAAAGCAAAAGGTGCTTGGCTTTGAATTTGAGCCTGTAAGCCATTGTACACACCAGACATGTTCGCGGCATTATCATATGATTGTCCACGACAGTCTTCAATATTTATGCCCAGTGTTTTGAGTTCCTAAATAATGGCAAAAAACATTTCTTCAGCTTTATGTCCCACTGAGAGTAAACCTTGAGAAATCTTTCACACGGTTTGCCTGTTTCCAAAACGTATCTAATGACGAGGGTAAATTGGTCCACATGTGCTATATCTGGTGTTGAATCGATGATTAAGGAAAAATATTTTGCCCTTCTTATCTCGTCTCCAATGTGTTTTAAAACTTTATGACCCATCAAGTGAATTAATTCATCGCAAACTGTCTTTGATAAGTAACTGGTACTTCCAGATCCTTGATTCCCAAATCGTTCAATATGAATGGCTAAAAAAGGATCGAATTCAGCTAACAGTTCCAAAATCATACAATAATTTCCGTTATGCGGATCACCGAACTTTTAATTTTTTCCTCTGAAAGCGAGGCCTCTTGAACACAGTCGCTTCACTACGGCAACAACCCTCTTCAGGATGTTTCTCCAATAAGTAATTTCTTCATCAATCTGGACATGCAGTAAATTACCGAGTCGGCCATCAATCTCACTTCTAACTTTCAAACTAAGGATAGTAGATTTATGACGCGCAGAGATTTCATGCTGAGCTACTCGGTGTTCTGCATTTTTCTAGTCATTAAATCCTTCGTTCTCAAACTGAGTCTTATTCTCCAATGGACCGAATGCCAAACAGGGCCC
>NQII01002782.1:162621-249826 GCA_002778355.1 Clitarchus hookeri
AGTCATTAAATCCTTCGTTCTCAAAATGAGTCTTATTCTCCAATTGTCCGAATGCCAAACAGGGCCCACAATATTCAGATCTTTTACTTTCAGAATAAACCAGCCAATTTCTGTCATTCACTTCATTATTTTTCATTTTTCTTTGGAAGATACTCACTGGCAAGAAACGACGCTGATCAGCATATATTTTTTCACTTTTAGAGAAGTCACAAGACTTGTTTTGATCGAAGCCGTACCTTGCGATAATCTCCCTTAAGGTATCGTTGATTTCCCATAAAGCTGGATCTTTGTTTAGATTTACTGTTGTTTGCACTTGGTCATTACTTAACGTCTGATTCTGATACGCATCTTCAATTGTTATACTTATTGATGATTCCTCTACCGCCTCTACGTCAAAAACATAAATATCCGTTTTTTCAAAAGTAGATGGTTCAACAGATGACTGTTGTTGTTGGGCCGCAGAGTTCAAATCCGTTTCATCTTTTCCAGATTGTATTGTGTCAGTGCATGTTGTTGAAGTTCCTGGTCTTTCAACACTACTTCCACTTCCACTTTTAAAAAAACTGTCAATTTTTATCGTTTTACGGATAATCTGTTCTTGTTCTTCTTTTTTTATTTTGGTTTTCTTTTCATACGCAGCTCCACTAAGTCGCTTTCCCCCATCACTCATTCTAACAATTTCTTGGATTCCAAGAACTGATATAAATAAGATTGCATTGGGAGTTTTATTTCTCGTACATCCTTTGTTCAGACTTCAGACATTAAATAATTACCTAACATAAGTACAAGAAATTTATTTAAGTATGATATAACAAAAAAATAAAAAATTTTACATAGCTTCCGAAACAGCTATTTCTCAAGTTAAATTACGTCTTACTGATTCGTTACGGATGATTTATTGTAATATAATGTGATTACTTACCGACTATAAGTTTCTACGCACCGGTGATATAATGCTATGAAAGTATTCATACAGTCCACGAAACACTTTGAAAACTTACAGCACACAACCAGAAAAAGTAAATACGGGACGGGACTTCCCCGCTTGTATCGCCGGCCGCCGCTCTATATTTATCTCTCTGGAACTCAATGCCACCACGCGGCGTATGCCTACAACAGCACGACCCCGCTTCGGCTCCTGCGCTCGTGCAGTCAATTCGGCCAGACACACTTAGCGAACGGTCATGTCACTCGTTCCCGCGCCGCAACCAAACGCGACTACGCAAATTGTAGAAAAATTTATCTAAGTGGTGAAACATATTACATGTTGAATTGTTTGTGTGGACCTAATAACATTTAGGTATATAAATATGAATATTTTTAATTTCTGTAAGACATAAAAAAAAATTTGTCCCCAAATTTGCTGCCCTTGAAATCTGCCGCCCTAGGCTCCAGCCTACTCAGCCTGCTGGTAAATCCGCCACTGGTAATTGGCTAATTGTCCCATCCACTCCTCCCTCCCTCATTATCATTGGCTGATTGCCCAACCCCCTACATCAGTACCCTTGATTCTCATTATCTAATTCCCCCTCCATCGACAAAACTGATTCTCATTGGCGGATTACCCCACCCCTCAAACACTTCCAATGTTTCTCATTGTCTTATTTGCCCCACCCCCTCCAATCTATGTAATGAATCTCATTGGCTAATAACTCATTTTCGTTCGATCCACAAATGTATTTAATTGCACAATTGTCCCCGCCAATCAATCACCTTCGTTCGACAATTAGTCGTATTCGCACCACCCCCACCCACGTTTCTCATGAGTTATATACTCACACCCGCCATTGATTTCCATTGGCTAATTACTCACGTTAGCTTTAATGCCCTCCACCCACACCAATTAGGTTCGTTCGACACCCTTACCACCAAACCTTTGCTAATTCCGTCGTATGCGGCCATCTTGGTGGTTTTTTTCGTTTGTCATTTGTTTATATTTTCAACACATTGGTCGCGCTAGTATATTAATTCCCTTATTACCAGCCAGACAGAGCTAATTTCTGCAAATAGTCACCTGATAAGATGACGTTCACTCCTGCATATGCTCAACACGCCATCTTGTTTTTTTTTGTTTGTTGTTCGTTTATATTTTTATCATTCTAGGTGGCGATAGTGTATTAAATACCAGATTCGTCACCAGGCGAGCTGTCGATTTAGCCGCCAGGTGGCAGCCATATTCGTTTATGTTTTTTTTTAGTATAGGTGGTGTTGTTGGCACCCTCCATGTTAGATACCATTTTCAACAAAAAGGTGGCGTTAATTTCTCGATTTCTCTGCCAGACTAGCTGTCGGTACCCGCTCATTCTGAAGATTTGGTCGCAAAGTGAGTTGTTGGCACTCACATATATAGTCATATGAAAATCTGTAATTTTCATCTTATTTAAAAATTATTTTCCAATCAAAGGTATTCCTAAATGTCTAATTTATTAAATCAATAATTTTTTGTATTTAAAATTTAATAAAGACCGATTAAAGACACTCTCCGTTTTAATCTTAATTAAATTATTATTGAAATTAAATATATGTTCGGTTATGCCTTAAGACTGACCAATTATTCACCATCGTTTAATCACTTAACACTACCGCTCTTGTTTTCAGCATTGATCTCCAGAGCGTGCTAGTGTGGGGAAAGTATTAAATCGATAAAATGTCGACCATCAGTACAGTTCCCGTCTGATTCCAGAGGTGACAGATCGTTCTCTCACCATTTTTCTTTTAGCATTCCGACTGGTGAGTTCAGATATTTAATTCCACCAGGTCGCAGAATATTATCCAGAGTGCAAGTAATACACATATATTTTCCGAAAAATTACAAATCCGCTCAAATATGGAGTATTGGTTTGGACCATATAGTTTCTGGAAGAATATGCAACCCCATAAAATACGGTACTGGAACTTAGTTTTTTTAACTTATATGTTAAACATCTATAAAATTTGCGAAGGCGTTAACTCAGTACACGCGACGCTACTGTAACAATTCGTTTGCATTCACCAAATGGGTTCGAAGACACGAAAAGTATGATTGTTCTAATAATGCAGATCGAGTGACATAAAGGTGTGTAAAATGTGGCTTGGCGTTTGCTAGGTGCGATAACATGCAGAGGCATGAAAAAAATCTGCGTAGCTGCACGACATTCACCTACCAAAATCCGTAGTAAAAAGTCTCCTCATCATCGTACGAGGGTACTTCCCACAAATCCAAGGGTTAAGGATGAGCAACTACCATCCTGCCAGCAACCTTTACGCCCAAGAATCGAGGCGGGGTCTGGGTTGGTTAATGAAAATGGTTTCATGGTAGAACAAACTGCATACGATCACAGTCTAAAGACCTATGCCTCCACCACGAGAGCGGGTATTCGAAGGATATTTGCACTTGTTTAACTCGAATATGGAAAACACCACTGTTGGCTCTCCACATAAACATACCTCCAATAAGATTTAATGTATGGCTCGAACGTAGACTTGCAAAAATGACCCCATTCAAGGAAAGGAAGGTATTTGAATCGAAAGGCAAGATATCGAAAATACTGTAAATACCTCAAACTGAAAATATACGTCACCAGAAAAAAGCACTCAAACAGCGTGTTTCGGGGTAAATATANTACTGTAAATACCTCAAACTGAAAATATACGTCACCAGAAAAAAGCACTCAAACAGCGTGTTTCGGGGTAAATATAAACGAAAAATCAATCGTCGAGTGCCTCTTCCTCTATCACTAAACCAAATGCCTGCACCCCTCAGCAAAACATTTGGTTAAAATTAATGTTTGGAAAAATGTATGTGCACTGTACGGATGCGTTATACAGCTTTCTATAAGGTAATCATGGCTCGAAACCCCCCCCCAAACGCGTTAAAACCACTTCACTACTCCTACGGTATGCGATATGCACAGTGAAGGATACCATGCATGCCCTCTCACCAAGGCATAGACGCTCATCATGAAATAACATTTCCTCCCAAGTTTAAAATCAGTACGTGAGGAAATTTAGGCAGCGGGAATAAAATATCCACATGATTAGTCCATGGACACCGATATTTCTAGCTGCCAGTGTCCGGATATAAAACTCATCAAACATGTAAATAAGGTACGTATAGTAAGTTTTGCGGGAGAAAAACTATATACCATAAGAAGAGACTAGCGTAAATGTACACCCAGCATAAGTACAAATTCATTAAACTGTTACCTTCGGCAAATAAAATTGCTGTACTTTTATACATTCGTGTGCGCTCGCTCTATTAAATGATATATCTGATCCGCAATAAAAAAAACCCCTAACCTGCCCCTCCGAGGTAAACAACACTGCTACGTGACATTAGTCGAATGAAATGTGACATGCGAACATGTGTATGTATATTTGCGGCCTCTAATATAGAATGTGTCGATAGTATTCACTCTTTACGAACTACGCGAACTTATAGACAGTTTTATTACCGAGATGCTAGTCCACCATACGAATTTATACGCCAATACGATATCCAGCAAATAAACGCGCATACAGCTCTCATTCTCGAACCTTCAACAACGTCGAGATATAGAGGGAAAGACTTCACAAGTGCGAAAAAATTAAAGCAAATTGCAGCCAGTGCATTATGGAGGCCATGAGAATTCAGAATTAAGTTAATTCATTTCGAATGTAGAATATAATTTCTATAAATAATTTGTTTGTGAAAAAATTTTGTCTCAAACACCATCTTCGCTTTTTTTTTTTGTATAAAAAATTCAAATGTGATATTTATTAATTAATTTTCGTGAAACCAAAGATAATTTGTGTTGTTGTGAAACTAAGAAATAAGAAAAAAGGGGGACATTCTCCACATGCTCATATGTCAAACACACACACACACATACAGAGCCTGAAATATATCAATTATAAGCGAAACTGATAGACACATTAATGAAAAATTGAGACAAAAGAATACTTAAAAAAGTGGTCACGTGACCCATTACAGAGGTAAAGGAGATGCCCATGCTGTCGTAATCTGAGCTCGCGTACACGTCAAGTCGCGCTGCACCAGGTGTTCAATTTGAATTTGCCCTAGCGCACTGACTGCTGGAGAGCATTAGGTTTATCGCGGAAAGGGTGGGGTGTGAGTTGACTTGTCGCTCCAACAGCAAGTTTCATTTCTCGCACACGCCATCTATAATATATAGGATTATAAACACAGATGATATCTGCACGCACAAGACAACCCCAGGTGAAAACCAAATTCAGGGAGACCCGGGTACAATACTCGACTATTTCGCCCGAATTTATATTACGTGAATCACTCCAGGTGAATGCCGAGATGATTTCTTGGCCGAGTCCTTACTTGATCCATTTGCCCCAGCAATTCGCTCCTTCTCAAAAGGGTGTAAACATTACGTTTTATTTTTAATTATGCTATTATCTTGCACACCAACTAGCAAATGTAAGCTCGCACTACTATTTTACGAGAATCGTAAAANTTTTTAATTATGCTATTATCTTGCACACCAACTAGCAAATGTAAGCTCGCACTACTATTTTACGAGAATCGTAAAAAGATATTGTGGATGTTGCAGCTTTTTCTCTCGCATCGAATACACGACATAGGCCTTTCAGAAGCACAAGTCATCCTAGTTTCTTGAACTACAAGCATAAAAATAAAACACAAATTCGTAACATGTAATGTATGAAAATATGTACGTATTAACTTAAAAAATATAATATAATAATATCGCAGCATGTTATGTAGTCCTTTATGCACGAATTAACTTTAAAAAAATTGCTATATAAGGCATGAAGATTTATTTGGTATCAGCAATTCCTTGTATTTCACAGGCATACCGAGATACCGTTTTGCATTTTGCAGGTATTTAAAGTCTTCATTTTGCACCCGATTCGTTGGGTGCTCAGTTTGACACCGCTGGGAATATATACCGAATCGGATCATTATTATTTTCATCGTAACCCAACAAACGAGTCATTTCATCCGCTGATGCATANGGAATATATACCGAATCGGATCATTATTATTTTCATCGTAACCCAACAAACGAGTCATTTCATCCGCTGATGCATATGCATAGAAATATTTCCACGCCAACATACACAGTGATAAATTATTGTTAAACCGTTTTGAATAGTGGGGAAGGCGGGACATAACAGAATATTNCACGCCAACATACACAGTGATAAATTATTGTTAAACCGTTTTGAATAGTGGGGAAGGCGGGACATAACAGAATATTTAATCCGATCACTTCCACAAATACGAGTGTAAACTTAATTTCATGAATAAAATAATCAACTCTTTTTGCGATTGAAAAACTTCAGGCATTTTTGCACCTTTATATATAGACAGACACACACACACACACTCACATTAAACCATATTAAGGTAAGAGAAAATAGGACAGCCATTAAAGGAAAAGGGAAAAAAAATTACCTGTAACGGACTTAAGACTAAAGACTATATTCTGTTATGTCCCGCCTTCCCCACTATTCAAAACGGTTTAACAATAATTTATCACTGTGTATGTTGGCATGGAAATATTGCTATGCATATGCATCAGCGGATGAAATGACTCGTTTGTTGGGTTACGATGAAAATAATAATGATCCGATTCGGTATATATTCCTAGCGGTGTAAAACTGAGAACCCAACGAATCGGGTGCAAAATGAAGACTTCAAATACCTGTAAAATGCAAAATGGTACCTCGGTATGCCTGAGAAATGCCAGGAGTTACTGATACCAAATACATCTTCATGCTCAATATAGCGATTTTTTTAAAGTTAATTCGTTCATATTAGATAACATAACATGCAGCGAATTTATTATATTATAATTCTTAAGTTTGACGCTCCCCGCGTCCAGGCATTTCTGGCCGCCAGAACACACGCGCTAGCGAGGCCTGCCGGCGGTCTACCCCCAATAAATATTAAGGGTGGAGAACGTGTNAACTCCAATCGCCCTGTGTTTACTTCAGTAGGAAATTGGACCTTTAGAGAACAGTGTGAATCACCTTCCCCCCCCCCAAAACCACAGCTCGGGGTGTTCTCAAGTTAATACGTATATATTTTCATGCATTACATGTTACGAATTTGTGTTTTATTTTCATGTTTGTAGTTCTCGAAACGAGGATGACTTGTGTTTCTGAAAGGCCTATGTCGTGTATTCGATGCGAGAGAAAAAGGTGCAACCACACACCCCCCCCCCCANTATATATTTTTTATTCGATTCTGCCTACTCGATTCTCGTAAAATAGTAGTGTGAGCTTACATTTTCTAGTTGAAGTGCAAGATAACGGCATAATAAAAAAAAAGGAATGTTTACACACTTTTGAGATGGAGCGAATTTCTGGGGCAAACGGGAACAAGGAAGGACTCGGCCAAGAAACATCTCGTCATTCACTTGGAGTGATTAATATAAAATAAATTCAGGTGAACGTGTTGAGTATTGAACTCGGGTCTCCCTGAATTTGGGTCTCCCTTGGGGTTGACTTGTGCCTGCAGATACCATATGTGTTTATAATACTATTAATTATAGATGGCGTGTGCGAGAAATGAAACATGCTGTTGGAGCGACAGGTCAACTCACACCCCGCCCTTTCCGCGATAAGCCTAATGCTCTACGGTAGTCAGTGCGCTAAGGCAAATTCAAGTTGAACACCTAGTGCAGCTACACTTGACGTGTACGCGAGCTCAGATTACGACAGCAAGTGTATTTCACTTTACTTCTGTAATGGTACTCACGACCACTGCTATAAGAATGCTTTTCTTTTTGGATGTTTATTAATGCGTTTATAAGTCTCGCTTGCAATTGGGATATTTCGGGCTCTGTATGTGTGTGATTGATGTATGAAAATTTTAAGAATACACCATTTTTTTCTTATTTTTTAAGTTTACGACATTACAAAGTATCTTTGGTTTCACAGTAATTAATATAAGATTTTACTTTTCACTTGTTTATACAAAAAAAATAAAGATGTGATAAGAGCATAATTATTTACAAAAAAATTGTTCATGTATTTTATTTTGTACTTTTGAAAAGGATTAACTCAACACTCTAATCTCATGGCCTCTATAATCGCACATGTGAATTCTTTCCCTCTATATCTCGACGAGGTAGAAGGGTCAATAATGAGAGCTGTATGCGTGTTTATTTGCTGGATGTCGCAATGACGTGTAAATCCGAATGGTGGACTGGCATCTCAGGAATGAAACTGTCTTTTAGCTCTCGTAATTCGTAAAGAGTGAATATTATTGACACCTGCTGGATTATTGGCCACAAATATATATACACATTTTCGCATGTCACTTTTCATTCGGCTAATGTCACGTAGCAGATTTTTTTACCTCGGAGGGGTAGGTTGGGGTTTCTTTTTACCGCGGGTCGGATATATCATTTAATTGATCGAGCGCTCATGAGTGTATGAAAGTACAGTAATTTTATTTCCCGAAGGTAATAGTCAAATGAATTTGTACTTCTGGTGGTTGTACATTTACGGTAGCTTCTTTTCATGGTATACAGTTTATCCCCCGCAAAACTTACTATACGTACATTATTTTCATATTTGATGAGTTTTATATCCGGACACTGGCAGCTAGAAATATCGCTGCATGTGGACTAATCATGTGGATATTTTATTCCCGCTGCCTAAATTTCCACACGTACTAATTTTAAACTTGGGAGGAATTTTTTTTTTATGATGAGCATCTATGCCTTGGTGAGAGGGCATGCATGGGATCCTTCACTGTGCATATCGCATACTGTGGGGGTAGCGAAGTGGTTTTAAATCTATTTTTGGGTTTTTCGAGCCATGATTACCTTATAGGAAGCTGCATAACACATCGGTACAGTGCACATAATTTTTTCCAAACATTATTTTTAAACAAATGTTTTGCTGAGGGAGGAAGGGGAAGAGTCACTCGACGATTGATTTTTCGTTAATATTTACCCCGAAACACCCTGTGTGTGTCCTTCTTTTTCGTTACGTATATTTCTAGTATAAGGTATTTACAGTATTTTCGATATCTTGCTTTTCGATTCGAATGCCTTACTTTCGTTGAATGGGGTCAGTTTTTCAATGCTGCGTTCGAGCCATACATAAAATCTTATTAGTGCTGTGTTTATGTGGAGAGCCAACAGTAATGTTTTCCCCATTCGTGTCGTTCCGAGCCAGTAATAGAAGAGCATTGAAGTTTTTAAAAGACGGTATCTACTGAGCAATGCAAACGACTAAAACCTTGCTCTGTGATGCCGTGCATGCCATCAATCTGTTTTTTTTTTCGATGCATTACCAGCCAGAGAATAAAGCTTCATGCTAACAAATTTACGAACAGATACCAATAGTTTTTTTTCCGTTAGCTTTGCATTATTTTTAAAGTAACATCTATTTTGTGTGCAACCATTTTGAGTACTAGTAATTTATATTCAGCCGGTAATAGTTTGTCTACGTTAATTATACGCCATATTATTCTCCCGAATTCTCATTTACTTGTTTCCGAAGAAAGTGGGACACGCATAAATAGTTTTTAAACAATTCTAACGTTGTTCTACGACACATATTTCCCACTCGAATATATATTAGATATAACGTCCATAGTGTGATAATAGTTACAACTACCGTCTCACAAATGTTAACCCAAATTCACGGTCTCAGACAAATTAAAAAAGAGTTAGGAAATACTTAATATTTTGCAAGTTTTTAATATTTACTCTTATCACCTACTTACTTTTTTTAGACAGATGTCAGTCTAAAATATCTTAAAAATTTTTAGCATTACAGTACAATGGCAAGTGAATAGCTGACAAAGTGTTGATAAAAAATAGCGCCTCCACTTGAGGCACCAGCTGATGGCGAAAGGATATATGAACTAAAAGTAAACATTGGCGCATATTTCGTCAAACTGTCCGAATCTCGCCAACTTACATGAGACAGACAATACCAATGTCACATGATAATATTTCTTCCTATATGCATGAAATAAAAAATCAAGTGAATTCACATATCCTATTTGCTACTGCACAACAATATATACTCAGCATGCCATAAATGACATATATACTTACTGATAATGTTTCTTAAGTAATAATGAATAGTTGGCATACAAAAAAAAGGCCGTAATTATGCTGCTAGCAGTAAGTAACAATTGGCATGCCATATGTGGCCCATTAGCATGCTACGAATATATCCATGCTGCAAGTATTTCCCCAGCAGTGAGTAATAGTTAGCATTTCGTTTATCATCTGCTCGTAGGGCGTCTGTTGTAACCTAGCAATCTTCATGAGAGCATTAGCCCATTTTATGATTATTTAAAAAATGGGATGTGTCAATTTTATTTATGTGATCTGATTGTCAACCATATAAGAAATGCTGACAGTGGAGGTAATTTTTGGTCTGTATTGCACACTGCGAAACTCAATGACCAATGATCTTCTTACATGTGGTTAATTAATTCGGGAACCGTCTAAAAAATTGTTTCTTGAACAGCTTTTAAGGGTGCTGTTCACCAAAACATTCATAATTATGTATTTATACGAAATACTGTTCAACTTGTAGACATTGTTTGCAAGATATATATCCCGACCAAAAATGTTTACACAGCATTTTTTTTTCTTGATGTTATATAAAAATTTAAATATTTGCGTTTTTGGGGACGTATAAATGATAAAAACTAACTCATCCACCAGAATAAGATAATTCTCATTTAAGTAAGATACCATGAAATATTTCAAGAAATCTGTAACATTATGCTACGAAATGTTTCCACAATTTTTAAAGTTTGCTTAAAATAAGGGACAGTTTTAAATATTTTTTATTTGTTACAGTCTATAAGTTTATTTGTGAAATTAATTTTTCTAATAAAACCTTAAAATTTATTAATACATACCATTTCAGTTACCTTTATTAAATTTTCTGCAAATGTTTTTGTTTATTTTGTTTATGCGTCCCCAAAATACTAAAATTATTGAGTTTGTCATGCCATAATGCAAAAATTATGCGATCTAAAAATATTTACGAGAGGAAATAATACTTGAATTAATGTGTATAGTCTCTTCGCGATTTCTTCACACTGTTCAATTAAACCATTTAAAAATCATGCCAAGTATTACGTATTTAGTTGTTCCCTAAATATGTTACGTAGCACAAGCATTTTATATTACTCTCAAGATAAAGTTATCTTATTTTTTATAAACTTTAATTTTGCTTATATTATATTTATGAGATATAATTTTTATAATATAACTAACATGAATAGAAACAGGGAGAAAATATGTGTTTTGGTAATATCTAGTAGGAAATAGTTCTTATGGAAACATTATTACACTGAGTGCGCAAGATTGCGGTGCGTTGTCCCTCTGATGTAATTTTCTAGACTAGGTCAAGCTTTGTTTTCATGAGGCGGAGGAATATCCTAGAAGTAGAACTTAAGCAGGGTTTCAGAAAAATTGTAAGTAACCGTAAATGGACTATACAAGTCTAACGTACGGTATTTCTTATTTTTGGTGAACAGCGCCACTGAGAGGACTGTGTATTTAAAATATTTTCTGTGAAAAGTGGTCGTTTGCGCGAATACGCGTATCTCAGTAAATAAATGTTCCACGGTTGTTTAGTTCTTCTTTGATCGTTTTGTGTACTCAAAGAAAAAAAATCGCGAAATGGTAAATCCATTCGGAATTTTTAGCTTGCCTGTGCAGTTTCTTTAGAGAGAGAGAGAGAGAGAGAGAGAGAGAGAGAGGAGAAAACTACAACCATACCGACGTAGTTAAACATGTGGGCTTTTATCGCGTGTAGCAAAGTCCGAGTGTTAACATATCTAATATTTCCTACGGTACAGCGCAACGGCGGAAACGCTGCAAGCCAGTTCAACGTCTTTCACCTTGTACTTGCAAACCAGCAACAGGTTTGTTGTATTCGCGGCATGTTCACCCTTTTCGAATCAAACCTTTGAAAAAACACCACATGTTTGACGTTTTTGTTGTTTCCTTAATATGCCACGTATCACAAGCATTTCATATTTGTGTTTACATTAAAGTATTTCATTTCTGGTTAAATTGAACTTTTACTTACATGTTATATCTGTAAATCATAATAGGTCGTTTATTACTTATATGAATAAAAATTGGGAGAAAATAGGTGCGTTGGCAATGCCTTGTAAGAAATAATCCTTATGCAAAATATTATTTAACTGATTGCGCACAAATGCGGTGCGTTATCCCTTTGGATGAGCTTTGTTCGCACGAGGCGGAGGAATATCCTGGGAGTAGAACTTTAGCAGGGTTTCAGGAAATTTGGAAGTAACCGTGCACGAACTATACACACGAGTCTTTAACGGCAGTTGGAGGAGCGAGCGCGGGCCGGATGCGAGGAAGCATATCCGGGTTATCTGCGTGGACGACCCTCCACGTCAGTGATAACGGCGGTAACGAGCCCCGCGAAGATGGCAGGGCGGGAGACAGGCTCGTGTTTCCAACAGAAGCGCGAGCTGGCCTGTACATATAACCCCGAGGGCCTGTTAGGGGGAAGGGGGTGCTGACCCCACTTCCTCTCCCAGGGGTCGCAGGTCGAGCCCGCTGCTCCGAAGACGCCCTCTCTCGCCGCGGCCAGCTGCTGCAGCGCACTGTCGCCAACGTCTTTTGGCATAAAGTCTCTAAATCAATGCACAAAAATTACCAGAAAATTACTTTAGTCTGTTCGCGGTTTGTTCACAATTTTGAATCAAACCTCTGAAAAAATCACACCAAGTATGAGATGTTTACATGTTTATCACTAGCATTTAATTCGTCTGCTAACATAAAAGGGTATTATTTTTTGTCGTATTAAATATTTACATGTTTTATTTTATTTATAAATTAAAATATTTATTTATAATTAATACAAATGAAAACAGTGTGAAGATAGGTGTGTTGGTAATGGTTAGTAAAAATAGTTGATATGCAAAACATCATTACACGGGGTGCGCACATGCGCGGTGCATTGTTCCTTTGGTGTCATTTCCTAGGTTTGGTTAGGCTTTGTTTCCATGAGGGGGAGGAATATCCTAAAAGTATAACTTCAGCAGGGCTTCAGAAAAGTTGGGAGTAACTGTGAATGTAATATATATTAAAATCTTAGTAATGTTGTTATAATAAGACAAATATACCGCTGTACACACACACACACACACATTAATATATATATATTTATATATACTCCTCAAAATAAGTTTTGCACCACGTATAAGTCGTGAAGGATGTTCGCTCGGACAGTAGACATATTACAAAGAGACATCGGAAAGACAGACTTGGTATTCTGTATAGACAGAATACATTTTCATTTCACACTTTCGCTTGGGCCGTGAGCAACCTAGAAACTCATTAATCCCGGTGAAGCAAAACATTTTTATTTTTGAGGTGTGTGTATTTGATTGGAAAGAGCATATTAACGTCCCCCAGTGTTAGGCCTGAAGGCTTAACAGGGGACGGATTACAAACTAACTTATCACCTAACTTAAACTAACACCCATGCCTTACCCGGGATTCGAAACCAGAGCCTCCCGCAGCCCAGTCCGGTCACGCACCAACCGACTGCGCCACGGGAGGTTGGCGAGGTGTATGAAAAAACACAAACATAGATTTAAAAAAAAGGATATTCTATCTGAAATACGTCAATAACGTGTTCGTCAAACAAACGTATAAAGGCACAGCACTCTAATGTGGTACAAATCGATATTTAAAGTACTTTTCCTGTGTGTAGGATCCCAAAACTTTGCACATGTCCAAGCCATTTTGTTATCCCAGCAAGAGAGACACCACTTGGCTACCTTTAAGAAAGATAATCACGTAATTTGCATCACATGATATTCCCCTGCTCACTCCAGGTGTACATCGTGAACAATCCTGAAGACATTAAAGTGCGATAACCTGATAATAGAAAAATTATCTTCAAGCCGTCGTTCAATTCACCAGATATTTAAATAAACCACAAACTTTTCGACCCAACACACACATAAAATTAAGCAACCAAGGGCCTTCTGGAGCCTCGACGACGCCCCAGCGCGTTTCACCACATTTCTCCCAACAGGCCATAATCTGAAGTCACCAGATGTGGTAAGAGAAGCACCAAGTTGGTAGCTCTGCCGAGTGCCGGCACACTAGGCCGCTCGCATCCCGCCCGTCCACTTGCTTGTTGTTTTTGCCTCCGCGACACGGCGATATCAATTTAAATAGCCTCGCCTACAACACGTTAACACTTCCGCTGCGCGATACGCTGTCTCCAGCGTTGACGGGACATAACTAAAGGCCAAATGCTTCTCCAAACAGACCACTCACTGTTAAAATGTCGACGGCGTTCACGAGTTGACTGACAACAAACGCTCTTATCCTGTTTGCTTCGAATACATTTTATTTAAAGCAATACATTTCATAATTTGTTTTTTTTTTAATTAACCACTTTTGTTATATATTTTCTTCAGTACTATTAAATTAAGTCACCGAATTTCTATCTATGCCATGTTTTAATATTTCATAATACGTTTTTAAACGTTTTATCGATATAATAATTTGAACGCTGGCCTTAATTTTCACTTATAAATGTATTACTATTTTTTGTAAACCTGCAAACTTTTTCCTCCCTTAAGTTTTTGTAAGGGCCATTTACTTGATCAGAAATGCATCCTTACGGCATAAAATCTATTATCAGAAATATTAAAAATATTTATACTTTGTTAACACACGAAGAATTTATTTTCCAAAATCACAGTCATGTTTTGTATAAACCTATACAAAATAATGTTCTACAGCAAGATAGTGGCAAAATAAAGGTTTTCGAAATTACTTAAAAACCAGCCGCATGCAGGAAAGTAGTCGATTATCGTAGCATTTAAATGTATCATCGCTGACGTACGTTTACATTCTAAAAAGAAGCACATAATCTTTCAGGCATTAACTACATATTAGGATTCGAAATTAAATAGATTCTTTCTGTTACCTTGGCTTGACAGGCAATGTACATATACCGGTAACGAGATAACCACGATAATGAAAAAAAGAGGGGGAAAATGAATAGTCAACAGAAAACGCAATTTTTCAAGAAGCCACAAAACTGGTTGATGCAATGCAAGTCAACTGAAAGTTAAATAGACCTATATTATATGTTATTGACATAACAACATTTATTGTATAGGTTATTCACGGTAAAGTGAGCACTTTTGAAAGCCCTCTCATTTGGAATAATAGTCAATATGTATATTTTATTTAAGCCTTAGCCGTGCTCACTTTACCGCGAACAGCCTATAAAACTAAAATACCTGCTACATTTCGCAATTAAGGTTATAACACCAAGACTACAAACTTTCATTAACACTGGTTTCCTCCTTTGCAGCTATCCAGCGATAGTCTAAACATTAAACAACCCGTCTACGTTATGACCTTCAAAGTTTTTCTGATTTCTCGAAAACTTTCAAAATCTGAGCGCAATAAATTCTAAATACAAGCATTTTATTTGGAGTTTTTATAAATTTGTTATTCAAGAATAAACTTACATCTTGAAATAGAAATAATAAGATGACATAGTGCTTCATTTTCAATTCTTAAAGCAAGGAAGTATTTATAACTAAAGGAAAAAAATATTTTAAAAGAATGATGAGTTAAAATTTTATTGCCAGTTCCATAAAAATCTTATTAATTCAAGATTGGAAACTAAGTGTATCGCTTTTGCTGCTTTTTTTTTTAGCAGCAATTAGTGAAACTATTGCTCAGATTTTGCTTTTACGGTGGTGATGACGGAGCTGAAACCCTTCAGGGTTCGAATCCCGGGAAAGAATAAATAATAAATATAAGCTGATAAAAAATCACCTCTCTTACATTCTGAAAGCCAATTCATTGGTTAGACGAGTTGTACAAAAATTTTGCTAAGCTTTTATCTCACTGTGTTTAATTACGACAAATAAAAAAAATACATTTCTATGAGACTTATTACTCGTATTGATAAGAGGTCTATTGGGACTGCGAAATCGTTAGAAACATAAACGTGTAACTGTTGTCAATTCTTGCTCACATACGCGTAAAGAAAAGGAACCTAATAACAGTGACGACCAATTTAAATAATACACATCTAACGATAGGATCTGAAAGCATGGAACTACATTTCCTTATTCCCTGCCAATATTGCTGCAGCTGTTCCCGTCAGAGATGACGTTTAAAAAATTTGGCCGTATTTTTTATTTTACAAGTGTGACTTCAGAATGTTCGGTTAACCTCAAACTGACTATTTCTACGAACCTCATTCGATTTTTCGGCGGGGTCACTCCCGGATTTTCGCATGTGGGAATCGTGCCGGACGATGCCGCTGGCCGGTGGGTTTTTCTCGGGGATGTCCCGCTTACCACGCCCTTTCATTCTGGCACTGCTCCATGCTCACTTCGCTTCACCCTCATCGGCTCTCAAGACCTCGATGTTAAGAGACGCCCAAATCTCTTCGCTGACCCTAGGAACCTCGTAGTAGCAATTTTTCCAGCCACCGGGATGCAGCGACTTGACTTCGATCAAATCGATATCCCGTCGCCAACGCCCCATGGCGGGAGAGATGGGGGCGTAGTTACTTTCACAAGTGACTTAACTTACTGCTTTTCCTGCTCGCCTTGTTGCAATATTTACCGCGGGGTTGCCGGTGCGCGCGTCGTTAGTATGCGGCGCTGGGCGCCCGGGTCCCTCCATTTAGCGGCGAGGTCCCTGCTGCAATAGTGATGAGGGAGGATGGGAGGGACCCAGCCTTCATCACACTCTCACACGCGCTGCTAGCACGTCCAAGTGAAATAAGGGCCGCGAGGGCTCAGCACGTTCGCCCGCGGACTCCTGCTATACTGCCGCCCGCCGACCTGAATAAACCCGCCATATTCGTCCGCCAATCTGCGAGGACGATGTTCCAGTCATCCTCCGTCCAGCGCCGCGGAGGAAAGCAGTTCACGTGGTATCCAGAATTCATCGCTTCTCGGTGATACCCACCCACAGCGGAATTCATCACGTAGCCTGCGTTTTCCCCGTGGGAAAAACCTTTTCTCGGTCGCGGTTTCCAGTTAAAGTGCACTCTTAAGGGCGTTGGCGACTAAAAAAATTAAAATTTTATATTTGTACCACATACTGTTTAAATTTTAGACATTATGAGTAAATGCTCTTTCCTCGCAAAACTGAACTTTTTCAGCGCATGTTTTTCGCATAAATACATGTCAAAATCATAATTTTACTTTCTTAGAATTTTAGAAATAATGGAACATAACTTGTATACGGAAATTAAATCATTCAACCTGAAAGAGGATACCAAGAGCTACTTCAAGACGTTCATAAAATCGTCCAAGGAATTTTGTTTTGCAATTTAAAATTTTCCTGAAAATAAGATAATTCTTGCATATTTTTTATTTGTGGCTGTCCCTTAATTTTTGCATTAGAAAAACCGTACAAGTTTTATTTTAACCTGCCATTTTGCAAAAACCCCCGACATCTAAAAAAAATTTTTATCTCAGCACAAGTTGAACAGCACGTGGCACAAATATAAAATAAGAACTTTTTTCATGGCCAACACACTTAAGAGTGTTTTCGCAAATTTAAAGCATTGTTTTATGCGTATACGGGAAAAGCACGAATGGCAAAACATTTCCCCGCACATCTATATATGTAGTAGCTTGCCTGCAGGCTGTTCACGGACGGCTAATAGAGTGCATTTGAAATCAACATTTGAGAAATGTTACTGTTCTTTCCTGCACATATTTTCACCGGAACACTGACTGGCTTGCGCCTAGTTAAGTTGGTGACGACGGAGTGAAAATAGTTCCAAGTCTTTATGTTCAATTAAAAGTTTTATGCATATAAATTTATCTATACGGAAATGAATTCTTCTGCTTTGTGTGTTTTTTTTCTTTTATAAGTGCAAGAATAAGCAAATTTGTATATTATTTACTTCTAAAATAATTTCACAGTTTTACCTGACCGACGCAGGAATAAAGTGATCAGAGTCATTGCAAAATTAATTTTACACACGGAGGAAGTATGAAGGCCTACAATGTGCATACAAGTATATTTTATGCAGAGCTCTCTGAAGTGCTCAGTTTACCGTGAACTACATTTACACGTCTTCAGGAAAGAACCAAATGCACAGTGAAGTTCCCAACTGTACACGGTAGCATTTCTGTATTTACTGCTTGGTTTGTGCTAAGTTTCTCATATTACGCTGGCAAGAAAGTTTATGTCATTTTACGGAAAAGTGCTGGTGCAAAATTCTGCAGAACTCTTCGTAAAGTAACGGGCTCGTTCCTTTTTCAATAACGGACTTCATGTAAATTTCATACAACTCTCTTTGGATTCACAGAACATCTTTAGTTCGCTTACTAGATTGTCTCAATTTCCGGTTGCAAAACAGAGATTACGAAAAAAAATCTTCAATTTCCGTTATGCGGATGTTACTGCGTATATTTGATTTTTGAAAAATTCAAACAATTTACTATATGGTGATATTTGAACAATCATTAAAGGATTTTGAACCCATTATTGCCACTCATCTACGACCTTCTTGCATAACTGTGTGGTATAGATATAGTATTTCTTTAAATGTGACATGCGTATCTTTCTCAGTTTCTAGTAACTGTTTGAGTTTTTAAAGTGTTGTTAACGATCACAGGTACCTGGCACTACTTTTTCATGTTTGAAGGAATACATCTCAGTTACGCATATATCGTTGCCGCAGAAACTAAGGTAGGTCGACCAAATATGGGCACTGACCCAATTATGGGCACTGCATGGAATCCCACGTAAATTGCACAATGAAAGCTAGATTGCAGCACAAAGCCGTGCTGTACTGTAAGAGGCGCTGGTTTGTATCAATAGCGGCCGGTAGGAAGCACTGAGCACTTAAAGAAAGACGCCATTTTATTGAGGTGCGTTCAAAGGAGTAGCACTTCTAAATTTCGTGTCGTGGTAATTATATGTTTATGTTTATTAATAGTGGAAATTAGGGCATTTAAACATATAATATGTGCTATTGATATATATGTCTTCGTTAAGTTGTAATTCGCAAGGCCTCAATATGGGCATATTAAGTGCCAATATAAGGTAGACAATACACATATAAAGTACGGAGTGCCCATATTAAGTATATGGTACCTATAAAAGGGAACAAACGTCTATACTCATGCATATCAAATATTTTCATCCAAGCCCCTTTGTTGTTTAAGTTAATACCCTCACAAAAATAACATACTAACTCGAAAAGTTAGCATTAATAAAATGTGGAAGCTAAGTGACATTCATTTGTGCGGTTAAAGGGAACGGGAGAGAATTAATGAATTTATATTGATTTTATTTATTTAGTATGTTCCTGCCTATAATTTATAAATTATTGCCTTATTAATTTACACCATGTTCCACAATGTCTGTTAAAAGTATTCGTTATTAAATCACGTGATTAATTAAAAAAAAGCAATCTTTACCGCATTACTAATCAAATATTTTTTTATAACATGCTGCCAAAGAGAGGAGTATGGCCAGAGTAACGCCTAAAGGTAGCTTTGGAAGCAGTTGCACAAGGGATGAAGATAAAGTGAGCTGCAATCATCTTTGGCATTCCATGCAGTACTGTGCAAAGAAATATTCAGTGTGGTGAGTATAAAAAAAAATTTGGTCGCAAATCACTTCTAACTCCAGAACAAGAAAGTGAATTGTGTTCAAGAATCTTTCGCTTAGCAGACGTAGCGATGCCACTAACTTCTAAAGTTTTGAGACATTCTGTGTACACATTTTGCAAACAAAAGAACATTCGTGTGACAAGAGACAGTAACAAAAACCGTATGCTTGTTAGAAGATGGTTGAAACTGTTTGTAGGTCGCCATCCAGATGTTGCTCAGTGACGCTGTCCAAATTGTCAACCCTAGGAGAGCAGCAAAGCTCATAAAGTATATTCTGGACGATTACCTTCAAACTTTTCGCACGGTTTTGAACGCGTTAGACCTCATGGACAAACCAGAACAAAATTTCTCTATGGATAAGAAAGATGTAAAATTTAATCTGCACAAGTCACCAAATGTCTTAACAAGGAGAGGAACTAAAAGAGTGCCACACATTGCACCTGAACATTCAGAGAGTGTAAACGTTGATGCTTGCGCAAATGCTTTGGGGCAAGCTATCCCACATCTTGTATTGTTTAAGGGAAAGAGATGCAAACCTGAATATGTTGATAATTACCTCAAGGAAGTAAAGTTTTCATGACAGAAAAAGGAAACAAGACATGCAGTACATTTGTGAAATAGTTTGGACATTTCTCAAGATACAAGCCAGCCGGAAAAATCTTGATATTCGATGGAACAACATCACACCTTGATGCTAACATTGCTGCAGCCACTGATGACCATGATATCACTCTGCTGTGTCTTCCAAGCAACTGCACACATGAACTTCAGACGATGGACAAAGCTGTCTTCAGATCCTTCGAGTACCACTGGTAAAACGGACTTCAATTGTTTTGGGAGAAAAATTCAGGCAGAAATTTGAACAGATCTAGTTTTGGTACTGTTTTTTTAACGTGTTTCGATGAAGCTATTTCGCAACAGAACATTATTTCAGGCTTCCAAGCAACATGAATTTTCCCCTACGATCCAGATATCATTCCGGAAGTCGCCTTTGCTCCTTCCATTCTCACACAAAGGCTAGACAGTATGCCAGAACATATAATTATACCCTCTACAAGCACCAAGTGAACCTCGAGTTCAGTTTTCGTCCATAGTAACACCCCAAAATGTGACAAATGCGACAGTATCAATCTCTCCGGAGCTTTTGTCTTCAGACTTTACTCCTGGGCCCTCAGGCACACAACAGATGTAACGTAGGTGGCCAAGTAAGAATGCAAGTAGGGTTGATTCAGATGATGACGATAGTGATGATATCGCTTTACGCGATTCAGATTCATCACTAGGATCACTTGAATCAAATGATGACAACGATGATGTAACTAGACCTAAGTCCAGCATACAGTTTACAGAGATTTTGAGAACACCTCAAATACTACCACTGGCAAATACAAAATGTCACAGGAAGTCCATAAATTGCAAAGCTGTCAAGATTAATAGGCATTTATTTCCCGAACAAAAAGAAAAGAACATGAATGAAGCGACGTCCAACAAAGAAGTTCGACCCCACAAACGAAAGTCGTCTTTTGTGGGAGAAGGAAAAGGGAGCAAAACATCGAGATAATCGACCTGGCACTGTCACTTGTGCAATGAAAACAGGAAAGTTAACATAACGCGATGCAATGTTTGCTTTCGTTGGGTTCATGATAAATGTGAAGGCTTGGTTCGTGATGAAGATCCGAGGCATAGTTAACTTTCAGGAGTACTTCTTGTGAATAGATCATTTGTTTGTGATAAAATGAGATGAAAGAACTTTTGACTATAAATGATTTTGCTGTCCGGTATTAGTGTACACAGAAGGGTTTTAATATAAGGGTAAATATTTTTTGGGAACATAGTTTTTTTTAATTGACATCCAATTAAAGGTTGACTGTTATACATAAGGTACATTATATGCCATTTGAATTCATATTGTCTTTGTTGCTGTTCCCATGTTAGGCTGATGGAAATGTGTATCTCTCCTATTGCCAT
This sequence comes from Clitarchus hookeri, assembly GCA_002778355.1. Taxonomy (NCBI): domain Eukaryota; kingdom Metazoa; phylum Arthropoda; class Insecta; order Phasmatodea; family Phasmatidae; genus Clitarchus; species Clitarchus hookeri. The sequence goes on from NQII01002782.1 coordinate 184,211, forward strand.
CTCTGAACCTCTTTATGCTCAAACGTGTGGCCAATAAATGTTCGAGTGGAACGTGAACATATCCGTGGTCACTAGCCCGAGTAATGGCGTCAATAACGATATTTCACGCTAACGTAAACTCTTTCACCTATAAAAAGGTGTATAGTGCCCATATTTGGAGCACCTGCTCTTATTTCGGGCACTTTCTTAAGACTGAAACTTTTTCACATTCTATTAAATAGTGGTTTATTATTCAAACATTGTTGCCTCACACTGTCAGAGCTTGGTTTGAGGGTATACTTCCCATAATACAGAATTTTTTCCATGCATTTATCAGTTTACAATGACTGGGAATGCTTAAGGGTGCCCATATTTGGTCGACCTACCTTATTATTTTTAGGATATAGTATCCAAGAAACCTTCGAGTAGGGTTGATTTTTTTTTGTTCCCAAAATCCGAAGATATATGATATACGGATACTTTTATTTCGTATTTAGAGAACGCAGCTCAAATTTTCGTAATTTCGGATCGCATTTCCGTGCATTGACTACAGATTTATGTAAAATGCCCATAATAGTATGGGCATTTTTTAAAACGGGAGCGGAATTAATTACGCAGTCAGAGTTTTAAGACGATAAACCTTCTCTGTTATGCTATTCCGAGTTATCGTGGGTTGGTCAGCGGACCAGAGAAATAAATTTATCCACGGCGGGCCACAATGTAATTTTATTGCTTAAATATTACATATTTACATGTCAACGTGTACTTTCCCATACGTGTTTACTTACAAAATTGAATTATTTCCCACGTGTCTGTGAGGCAGAGCCGTTCTAGGCACTGGAATGTCAGAACGGTGCTGTGTTTCGTTGTCATTGCGGATTACGAACTTTCAACACCAACTCCTGAGGTCTAAAGTCTTAGCTTCCTACGTAAATCACAGCGACGAGTATAACAAATTAATATCCCAAATTAAATTTCTGTGGTTTGTCGATAGGTTTGTTCGTGAATAACTGAATACATTTATTAGTAGATATAAATCAGCACATTTTTTCATCAAGATTAATGCATCCTTTTTGGAACAAATTTTGGCAAATTGTGTATCACTCGGCGGCTTATTAAATACATTTGCTGACGTTTTAATGGCTTGTATTTGACAACAAAATTATTTAATGGGACTAAACCTATTAAGTTAAATGGGATTCTTGTCAAAATACACGAGAATACGGTATAATATAAGCGTCTAGAAACCACTCACATACAGTATTGTTTCAGTTATAAATTATTCTAAAAATATCTTGTCGTGCAAGCTGTATAATACATTATTAAAAGTGTAATTTTTTTGTTGATCGCTGCAACTCATGGAGTTGTTTTGAGATCACTGTGCCCGATGTCTAAGGAGATAACCTCTTCACATTCAGTTTTTTTTTTAGAAGATTTAAAATTTATTAACTGAGAACAGTAGTAGCGACTTTCTATATATAAGTGTATTACCCAGAAAAAATATTTAAGAGTAAATTTAAAAGCATCCGTCATAATGGAAAAGTGTCTGCAATTGACAATTTTTGAATATTTTAATACACGAGAAGTTAAGCACAATTTTAACCCCTGGTAGGCCTTAATTATACATAAACTGTAACATTAAGCATGTTCATTGCCTATGTAGTTTCATAATTGTAAGATTAAACTTTAACAATCACGTATGGAAATATAAAGCCTAAATATTGGCGCATTAGTAACTTATTTATAACCCGTCGTCATAGAAAGAAAATAAATAGTTTCAGTTTGCGAAAACATAGATATGCGAACGGTTCGAAGCCCACTTGCGCAGTTTCTCACCGTTGACAGGTGTTCATAGAGTTAGGTGGCGTAGTGGTAACACAATGGACGTGGGAGGACACGGGTTGAATCCAGGTACGGTATCCTGATTTCGGTTTTTCGAAATTACCTCAGGTGTCTAACCGTGTGGTCTCATATAATTTAAAAAAAAATCTTTACAGTGAACTATTTTGTATTTTTACAAAATTTTGTAAAATTAGAAACAAATTGCTTGTAACATTTATACAACCTTTACAAACCTTTACGAACCTTTGTTAAATTATAAACATATAGATTTAAAATTTCCTGCTTGTAATATTACAAGGCCCGTATTTGTAGTACAAGTCAAGGAAGTTTTGTAGTCAACAGTTGTCGTTTTTAGTTGAGAAGTGAAGTTAAGTACTGAACTGAAAACACCCACGAACAGCAGAATGCTAATAAATTACTCCAAATTAGTGAAATATGTGTTCTTAGAGTGTAATAATATATTCAGTGTATAAACTTTCATTAAATTTTAGCATTCTTTCATAAGAGATAAATTTTCATGTGTTCATGTGGTTGCGTCTTTTGTGTCTGTGTATTACCTAATTCGTAATAATTTTTGACTGATCAAACGGTCTGTAAAAAAACTGTGTGGATGTGTTATGGCGGGAAATATAATCCTGACGCAACGTTCCCTAAGGGTACATATTCTGCAATTAAAACGGCGAATGTGCAAAAGTGAAATTTGCGTGTGGACGCGTAGTAAAATAAAATAAATGGTTGAAAGTTTTTTTTATTATTATTTCAGATTCGACAGGTGCAGGTTCAGACCTAGGTACTTGCAGATTTTTTTGTCGTGAAGTGAATATTGATGTTAATTTTTGTACGGCGTTTATGTTATGAATTAATTTGTTTTCGAGTGCATATAAAAATATAATTTGAGGTTCGCTTCTCACTAATGCATTACTAATACAACATTATCAACTGTAAAATTAGAGTCAACTTACTAGGTTATAGTATTTTTTTTCCCAAGAAAACCTTCTGTAGTTATACAAAGGATTTTTTGGCCAAAGGGTTTTCAAGGAGGTTCTTCGTAAAAATGACTTATTTTTTTTTACAGTAGCCACAGCCATTGTCGCTTCCTTTCCCGTTACTCACTGACCAAGCTGCTGGTTCCATTCCCAACAGTCGCACTGCAATAAAAGTCTGCTGATTACTGCCAAATGTTTCCGTCACATATAATCTTGGCATGAAGCTTATGCAATTAATTAATCTTTAATACGTAGTTTTTAAAAACTGCTAATTATTAAACACTATCTGATAATTTTGCGCAAGTTCAATAATTTGACAAAAAAACACTCTAGCACCCACACGTGCGTAATGTACACACTTGTGCGCACTGGATCTGAATGGGTCAAACAATGATATCTACTGTTTCTTAGTGAATTTCACTGGCCAATAGATAACAACTCATTTACTGGAGATTCCGTTAAATAATAGTACTCATTGAAACCACTGATTCATATTTATTGTGTACATCTACAAATCCACATGTTTGTTTGAACGGATTTATAAATGCAAATAGTTCTTTCAAAAAATAAGAAAAATCAAACAAGATGTAAGGAAGAATTTTCACAAGTAATAATTGTTTCTCATATTTAAGTAAACATTTAAAACTGTGCATTTAACAAATCCGCGATAGTTGATACTTACAAAAAAAAATCAATAGGCCTCTTTTGCAGTAAAGCAACTAGCATTCACTATAAATATTGCAGAGTGTTCAAAACATAAGTACAAATATCGATTCATACAACATAATCTACTCAACTCATTTCTTTGGTTAGAATGAATTATTGCAAATGTACTGTATGCGCAGTTCCAAATGTCTAACTAAACATAAGAGACCATATTTGTTAATAAAAAAATTTCTTATTTGACTTTATTTTTTTGGATTTTCCTTACTTTTTGGACATGTAAATATATGTTTTGGTTTAACATAAATGCATCTCATAAGGCGTGTTTATATCGAATTACTGAACTTACATAAAATGTTCATGAAGTGTTTAACCATTTACGATTTCCGAGAATCTCACGATTTAATTATTTTAAAAATTCTATAATAAATAAATAAGTTAAATTAAGGACTCTGCCTACCGGCTGGCAGATGCGGAATTTTAATACGAAATTCCATGTTAAGGAAATTTTGCCTCAGTGCGTGAAATTTAAAAATAGGTGTTTCAAACAAAGTTAATTCTCCACGAATTTTTTAGGACACGTTCCTTACAGCGGAGATGTTTCCATAACATATATAGTCTGTTTGCAAGGAATTTAAAATTATGTTTTACAAAAAAAGTACATACTGCCCATCTATATTGAAAATGTACGCTCGTAGGGATCTTCTCCAAAAAATTTCGTGAAGAATACATTTTGTTTGAAACGCCGATCTTTAAAATTAACGCACTGAAGCGAAATTTCCTTAACATAGGATTTGCTATTGAAATGTCGCAGCTGGCAGCCGGTAGGCTGAGCCCTTAATGAGTAATGCATAGCGGTAAGAGCAGAGTGGTTGTGTACGGCAGGTAGAGAGGAGAGAGCGCGGTGTCGCAGTGCACGGGGGTCGCAGCACGCGCTGTAGACATAGTCGTGTCCTGGGCCCTCGAGGCGGGCGCTCGCTGATGGAGAGCGAGCACTCGGCCCTTGCCGGCGGGGGACAAGCGGCTACTTGATCGACCTGCCGAGAGGGCTGCCTGCAGAAACAAGCCTAATGGAAGGTGCAGAGTGGCCGGCGTCCCTCCCTGCCTGCCGCCCCCAACAACCAACGTGTATTTGATTTGTGCAAAGCGAGCCTGCTCCCTGCCCCCTGGGGAGCTGACGATGCGAAAATAGCCTTCTCCCCTGGTAGCAAGACCACCCGCACAACGTCGCTGCTTGGCGGAACAGCGGCGCATCCGCACACTTTCCTATTCGCTCCTTCGCCCCAACATTAGCACCACTATTTTATTTTCGTGTAAAACGCAGCTATACTTCGACAAATTTTGTAGTAATTGGTTGATTTTTTTCCCGAAATACGAGGTAAAATCATTATATTTTATTGGTAGACAAATTTGATGGCTGTAATAGTAACTGCTAGCATACAAAGTTATGTTGAAATTTGTTTGGTTAATAATATATACAGAGCTAAAATATTTATATAGCCACAATTTTTAAAATACGTGTCTGACATACATAACACATATCAGTTTACACCAACTGCTGCAGTACAATTTNGAAAATCTTTATATTTTATTGGTAGACAAATTTGATGGCTGTAATAGTAACTGCTAGCATACAAAGTTATGTTGAAATTTGTTTGGTTAATAATATATACAGAGCTAAAATATTTGTATAGCCACAATTTTTAAAATACGTGTCTGACATACATAACACATATCAGTTTACACCAACTGCTGCAGTACAATTTGTTTGCCAAATTTGAAAGGAAACTGTCAATTGTTTCCCGATGTGACAAAAAAAACACTTTATTTTCTCGCATGGCGCTATCTTACAGAATTGCTTACCAAAGATGCTCCATGTAGAGTTAGTTAATAGTTGTGATGTCTACTGCCAGCATACAAAGTTATGTTGGAATTGATTATATATTTTCGACGATATAGCATTGTAAGCTAAAATGGCCACATGGCCGCCATTCTGAAAATAAGTGTTTGACATGCTTAAAATATATATCTCAACATCATCTGCATCAGTACTACAAGTTTGCCAAATATGGTAGTAATCGGTTAATTATTAACCGAGTTATGACATAAAAACTCTATTTATTTTTATAACGCTGTCTTACAAAATGGCCTACAAAAGTGGTTACTTGTTGGTAAATATTATGCTAGTATACAAAATTTGGTCGAAATTTGTTTACTTTTATGGCAGGTATACTAAATAATCTTAATACCTTTAAATTCTCGCCATTTAGAAAATAAGCAATTAATCAGTATACAAAATTTGGTCGAAATTGGTTCAATATTATGGCAGATATACTAAATAAGCCTAATACCTTTAAAATGTCACCATTTAGAAAATAAACAACTAATCAAGTTAATTCTCTTACGTTTACATCGCCTACCATGGTATTACTTACATGCAAAATTGGGAGAGAATTAATTGAATAGTTTTCGAGATATAAAAGATTTATTTCTTAAATTGGTCCTATTTTTCAAAATGGCTTTCCAGCAACAATACTTATCGCATAATTTAATGCTTACACAACGCTCTACTAGCAAACACAATTTGGTGTAAATAGGTAGAATGGTTCCCGAGATGACATATGACCCAAAACATTTAAGTGGCTGCCATTTTGGAAGTAAAAGCTTGATGTGGTCGAAAACCATAAAAGTCAGGTTTCCTTAGTAAGTATTAAATGTGTATAAAGTTTGGTGAAATTCGGTCCACGCGTTCAGAAATTTCATAGGGGGTGGGGGGACTACACGCGCACCTTCACATACACAGGCACACACATACATACATGCATACACATACACACAGACAGGAAAGTGATCTTATAAGCCTTTCTTTTCTTCGGATATTAGGCTAAAAACAGAAAATAAAAGTAACTATTTCATTATTCACGTATGTTTACCTTTCACTTTTAATTCGACGTTACGTTACGACATGGCAAATCGTTACCAACTTTACTGGGTACATGTCAGACAGTGTGCCAATTAAAAAACGTGCAAGTAGGTGCAGTGACATTTTTTAAAATTTTATTTAAAAAATGCTCAATTAATTGTGACCAGTCTATGGTAGCCAATATTCCAACGGACACATTGGCATGATTCCAGTATTGTTGACAGCTATGTAGGAAAATTAGTTCCACACATTATTGTCGTATTAAAAGTGTAATGTTTACTTTCGTGAACGCTGAATTTCTTTCATTTATTTAATGTTTGTTTTTACACATAAGAATACATTGTGTACATTATTAACGTATCTAAATTCCTTATAATTTCATAGTTTCATTTCATTGACGCATGAATAAAGCGATGGGTTCTGAATGGCAATAATAACTCCATATGACGGAAAAAAAAAATGGACACCGATAAGGAATTGAAAATTGCACGATTTACCGTGAACTATACATATGAACATTAAGCTTACCTCTTGAAGCCCAAATAGCAGTGCGTACGTGCATTAGTAGTTTCATTATGGAAAATCAAAACGTTAGAATGAAGTCACACTTTCCAAATCGGTTCTTTTACTTGAATTAGCAAGCTAAATTTTGAAGCTGAACTAGTGACATCGCCCAGGAAAATAACATTTACTTAACATTTATTTAATTGGATTCTTACTGACAGGAATTCCAGAGGAATCCACAAGGCAAAATTTCCTTGGAGAAGTCCAGTTCATTGCTCATTATTAGAAATTGTGTTTAGTCAGTTAATTGTCAGTTATTAGGGTCGTAGGATTTCAGATATTTCAGTGCAGTATTTTCAACTGATTTGTCGTCAAATACCACCGGTCGTCAAATGGTGTACTGTTAAACATTTAGAGAAGGAATTAAAGCACAAAAGTGCAGCGTAAGATTCCTTGATAATACGACTCAGTGGGACTAAAACGGTCAGATTTCCGCAATAGATAACACAGAAAGCCGCGGGAGCTAACACGACGAAAAAAATGTACTGGTAACGGCCAAATATGTCACGATTGGTTGCTTCTAGCGGGAAGCTAAGTAGTATTAAACAAACTGAAAGGAAATGTGGACAATCTGGTAACAGACACACACGGGAAAATTGCAAATGACGAGTGATAAAACTTGTATTTCTATTCAAAAGTTAACTTCTATAAAGGTTTCAGTTTTACATGTAATGGTAATCATTAACTTATAAAGCTGTTTCTCTACTCTCAATTTTTTTGTTGGAAAAGAAAGAATTTGGGGAAAGTGATACATTTTTTTTCGGGATTAACGTGTACTGCTTGCTTAATCAGTGCATATTTGTAAACAAAGCATGCTATTTATATCATGTTCGTTCCAAAACCACATCTGCACTTGCTTCCTTCACCTGATACTCTCTGATACTTTACTCTACTATGGGAGTCACGTTTTGTAACGCCGCCCAGAGTTGCGATTGAAATGGTCAGTGGTCGTACTATTGACAAACACTGTATTTTCGCACATGCAGCCTTCACAGCACATTAAGTTAACTTAAGTAAAATAACATCAATTTACAATCAAAATTAGTTAGTGAACAATTGAAACACTAAAATAAATATAGTAGAATGAAATTACGAAATTCTAATTAATTTCAACCCCTACATAGAATTTTTCATATCCTGGGAAAAATTTACGGGAGTCAAGTTAAATTTGTTTATTAGAAATCAATCTATATTGGCAAGTGATATAAAAAATTCACCACTAAACCAATATTGATAATAAGTAGGAAATCACAGCATAATTATTTACAGCGAACTCTCCTTTCCAGAATTTAAATACAAGAATTTAATTAAACATGATACAAAAATACAGTAAGTATTAACAAAATAATTAACAGTGTTAGTATGAAAATAAAATAATCGTGTCCGTCCCTACAACGAAATACCAACACATCGCCAACGTCACTGGTGACTACACTCTTGGTTTGGAACAGCGGAAATTGCTGCAGAGCAAATGAGAGACTACTGAAATTTTCCTGACTAAAATAACCAAATTAATCATACAGCACTATCGACAACTATTTCTCAATGTTTCATACAGCACAAACAACCATCAATAAGTAGTAATTCGTCAGATTTACAATTTTATGGTTACTGAAATGATTGCTGAACTAACTGGGCAGATGAAGGGATTTTTCTGCGATAAATCGGCCCTTTTATATTCCCGTAATGTTTTTTTAAGCTCTACAATAAAACATCTTTATATATATTTATATACGCATTACACTAACGGACAAATATTGTAACTTTGTAACTGTGCCTGTTATTTTTTTATTGACTATTTAACTTAAAGCAATATAGCTTGACGACATCACAGGAATAACAGCACAGACTAAACCAAGCAATACAAACCAAGTACTGAATGTGCTAAGAACCACATACATATATAGTGTACCCCACTTGGGCATTAGCACAGGCGTGTATCCTCGCATGCAGACGAGGTATATTGTTCCAAGCCTGTTGAACCTGTTGTCGTAATGTGATGGGTTAGTAGCTGGCCGTACAGACTTAGTCATACGTATACCATTAAGTCCCAAGCATGTTCACTGGAAGAGAGGTCTGTGAATCGTACTGGCCAGAGCAATTGTCGAACACCACGAAGAGCAAGTCAAATAGTAACAACAGAATGTGGACTGGTATTATCCTGCTGAATCAGCATATCGCCTTCCTGTTGAAGGAATGGCAGCAGAACGGGTTAAACAATGTTCTCGATGTAGCAGACACTGTTTAAGGGACCCTTTACAAACACCAATGATGAAGGGGAATTGAAAGCTTATTGCGCCTCACACTATGATGCTAGGGGTTGAACCCTTCCTTATGTCAGGGACCGATACACACTGGAAGATGGAGCTCACCAGGTCCACGTCGCACACGCCATCACTTCCATGACGGCAGAACCTACTTTCATCGTTAAACACAACAGGGCGCCATTCCATTATCCAGGAGATCCTATCATGAGACCATAGTAGACCTTTACGACGGTGTTGTGGCAGAAGAGGAAGCCTGGCCGAATGCACACGTGCTCGTAGCCCTGCTGCAAGTAGACGGTGGTTCCTAATGGTGCGTGTGGACAAACCTGGTGCCACATTCGCTCTGGTCTCTGCCGTGGACGATGTATGGTCTGCCGGTGCGATGCGCACATCTTGACGTGCCTCTGTACAACGCAACCGTCCCGGACCTTGTCTACGCGTTTGGGTATGTTTAACTGACCACCGTTGATAACATACCCAAAGTATGGATCCATCGTGACCAACAACTGCAGCAATCCGTCGATATGGCCACCTCACCTCACGAAGTGCCATGACGCGGCCTCCTTCAAATGGCTGTAGGCCCAAGTGCACAACAGGGGCATGTAACAGTATAAGAGTCATGGAGATAGCTCGAGTGCTATACACGTACTCAACATTCAACCTTCTAGGTGCACACAATACTGATGTGTGTTGCTGTACGTGCCGCAAATAAGTGAATGGAATGACGCCATCTGTTCGCCGATGTGCTAGAAAATTTCATAAGTTTATCTACACTCCTCCAGCATGAGCTTTTGTACCCACGCTTAAATATATAGAACTCTTTAGGATGTTGCAACATATTTACGTCAGTGTATACACGTTTATATAAACACACATATTTCGACCCCAAGTTGAACCAAGCGCAATATTTGAGCCCACATGAATTTGAGATCTCTCTTCATTGATCACTTATCACTTCTGGTTAATGACTTTAACCCAGGGTTGCCGCTTCGTTTAACAAACATTTGGTAACATTAATATTTAATTTCATTTTCCAAATCCTGCACTTAATGCTCAGAAAGCTTTGTCATGAGGACGTTTATATTTTAAATTAAGTTTGGTTATATATCTTGGTTATATATCTTACCCCATAAATTCTGCACCACGATCCAGCGCGCAAACGTTTCAACAACGGAAACAGTTTTATTTGTTATGTTATAATTTTTTTAAGTTTACACATGTTAACCGCGTTACTAAACATGGATGTGTAATACGGTAGCCACATTGAATTGGCCAATAAGCCACGTGCAATCTATTATAATACACGTAAAAACAGATCTTACTATCCTCTGCATTTAAAGCCTCAGCTTTATGCCAGGAAAGCGAGATGAGGAGGCGACTTACAAACTAAACTAAAGCCTACATTAACACGGTCAGGTATAACCCAGAGGCCCTTGCACCTCTAACTGGCTTCCCAGCACCGGCGTGTGGTGAACCGTTGCAAGGTAAACTGTGTTTTGCTCTGTGCTGTTCCTAACCGTTTGCTAGTTTACACATCGGCCACTTAGACGCAGTAATGCAGTTGGCGGCACAGCGCTTGTGTAATGGGTGCCTTGCCGCTCTCTCGTGAGTGGCCGCAATACATTCATTTTTCTCCCGGTTCCGCTCTGATTACTGGTTCCGGCTGCGTGCACCGAGTGTGTACAGCACTGAGAGACCACCAGCTTACCTTGCAGCACTTCACCACACGCCGCTGCTTCCCACGAAGGTCCGCAAAAAAACCCAGTTATTATGTTTAAAATTTCGACAATAAATCAGATTGGATTGGAAAAGACTTATTAACGTTCCTCAGTGTTATGCCAGAAGGCTGATCAGAAGACGAATTATAAACTAACTTAAAAGCCTAGCTTAAACTAACACCCATGGCCTACCTAGGACTTAAACCAAGAAGCTCCCACACCCCAGGCCGGCGGCGGACCAACCGACTGCACCACGGGAGGACGGACTGGAACAACAAATACTTTTCCTTTCGCCTCACGTATATTGCGTGCTATAATATTCCAGTTATATATAGAGTACGTACTTTTCCGACTTAGAATACTGTTTTCTTTATTGTTTCACTTCTGAAATCTCAAAGGCGTGAAGAAACTATCAATAATGACTTTTAGACGTGAGTAGTGTTCCAACACTGATAATCCTGTGAGGACTGGTGGTTGGTAGTGGAATAGCCATCTCCTTGGCCGCTCTTGGGGCCAGTACCAAGCGAACTTTTCCCCCGCAGTCGCGCGACCAAGCCAGTGGACGCCACTTCGTGAAGCGCCCTGGGAGATAGTCGGTTATCTCTCGAGGCTCCTGATTGGCCTGCGATATCCAGGAAAATGGTGGCGGAGAAGGGGGAGGGAAAGCCTCCATCTCACCTCATGTTTCATTCTTGTTTACTGCCAGCGGGGAAGAACATATTGTTCCAATAAATGGAGAGCGTTTTATTCCGGGGGCCGATTTTCTTTTATTGTCAGCGCCCGGCACAATCGTCCTTCGTCCTTCGTCCTTTCGTCGCAGCGTGATTGGAAGCGATACAATATCCTCGTCCTGTCGGCTGAGTCCTGCGTCGCTGCTGGGTAATGCGTGGCGAGCATACGCACACCCGCCGCATCAAGGTTTGATCGCCTTTCGCGCTGACGTCGAGATGGACGAGTGGACACAGAATACCTCAGTTTACAGAAGAGAATACATTAAATATAAATAACTCCATATATGAAGCCACAGAATATGGAAGTATAACAGAAGTGAAACGACGTGCCAGTTCCTTTGATGTGGGACTACCCATTCGCTGATTGGCTGCGCTTGAGTATATAATGGGTTTTATGTGTGTTTGACTACTGCGAGCTGTCAGGTAGCGAGTATGTTACTAGGCGCTGATTGGCGAATGTTGTTCCGACTGGCAAGTGACGCCGATTTGTCGCCTGTGCGCCCAGAGTTCGCGGTGTAAGCTTCTGTTTCACTTCTCGGTTCTTAATTATTATGTGCAGTAACAAAGCGGTTGCAGAACTTCTCCACCCAATACAAGGAAACTCTGTGAACGCTGCCGTTTGCCCGTGGCCCCGTCGTGAGGCCAGCCAAGAAAATCACGCTAACGATCTCTTCGTCCTTTCGCTCTTCCCCTTGGAGCACCGTTAGTAGCACATGAATTTCACTGAAGAGCGCTGACTAGCGTTAAGTTGCTTTACTAGACGCAAGATGGTGCCACGATCAAATATGAGCGGTGACAGCCCTACTTTCTGTACGGTTGGAGAACCACTTAAAATGCAGAAAAATATTTCGAACGTGATCGGTTTTTCTGTAGCACTGAACTTCAGGGCTGGCGTAGTTATTCTGAACTCCTGCCGCACGCTCCGGCAAAAAGGTGTCGCATCCTGGCAATATGGCGCAGTTACCCACCAATCAGCGCGCAGAGACGAAGCTCGGAGCCATTCAGACAAAAGGTTCGTGTCACAGCAACGCGCGACCAATCTGCGACTGCGCAGGCTTACGTCGAGGACACCGGCTCTCTATGGGGCTTCTTATTGACTTATTGTGCGGCGTGGAGCCGTAGTAGGCTTACACTCTCACTCTCACAACCGCATGGCCTCATATTTTAATGTCAGGTTTATTAAGTTCAGGAGAGGGTTAGATCTCCATAGTACATAAATACCTTATAACGACTTACACTAATAAATATACCGCATTGTTTGAGACAAGACGCAGCAAGTAATAAAGTTCTGATATGTCGTCAGCAACTAACAGCATTACCATACAAAGGCTCTGGCTGTACTGGTGTCAGTTTACGACCGTGTAACAATTATTTTAACATATCAGCATTTCATAAATAACAAGAACAGGCACGTAGGGGAGTTTATATTAATGGTTAGTTTCAAAGATGACGTTACAATGTTCAAGCTTGCAAAAAATAATTTGTTGCGGAAAATTGCATAGCTATATTGGAAAGTACTGCGTAAAATCTACATTTATTTTAATAAAATATAATTGCCAATGTTAGAGATTTGAGAAAGAAATGGAAAATTTAGGCAATGAGTATTTAGAAAATATGTAAGTGACAGTCATCACGGAGATAAATATTTTTTACAAACTGTTAAAAGCGATATTTGTAGCATATTGAAAGACATCACTGTGAAGGAGGTTTAATAGTACTTTTATAAAAATCCTGGGATAAACAACAAGGAAAGCAATGAACCTAGCAAAAAAATAAAAACTAAAAAATTTTAAAGTCTTAATAAAAAATATTTAAATAAAAAACATCTCCTCCAGAATTTTTAATAATGCAGCAAATAAAGTAGTGAATAATATTTATTTATCAAGATCTCCAGAGATTAGAATGAGGTAGATAATTTTGTTGAACTATAGACCGTTTACACAATGCGTCAATGATAGCAGGATTCAGAATGCACACAATGTTCTTTTGTGTTTGTGGTTAAGCCTCTAGTTCCGAGAACTGTTAATTACTGTAATAACTGCAAGACATCTGTTATGTTACCAAAGGTGACTTGTAAACGAAATATGTGATTTTGAGTCACCTGTTCGCTTTTTCAACTGAAAGTTGTTATGCTCTTTTGTTTTCTCAGTTACAGTGCTTGAAGGTGATATCTACATCCGCTCCGAAGCATGATTCTGCAAATTTTCACGTTGATGGCAAGAAAAGCTTTCTCATCGTTCATGCAAGATAATAGCTTCTGTTTGCCAACAAAACAACTTCAAAGGAGCTTTCTCCTATCCCAGTCCATTGTATCCGCTACATGAGGCCAGCAATAAGACAATGGTCGTTAGGTCTTAATGGTTACTTAGGGAGTCAACCTATGACTGAAGAGGAAACTTCAAAAGTGAACAGAATATCATAGGTAACTGAATACGACCGCCAAGAAAATGTTAACAACCATTTCATGAGAAATTTACTTTTTATAGTTACAATTAAGTAATAAATTACCGTATTGTATTTTTATCTATTTATTTTACACTTAGCTTATTTATGCACGCACTCATGGCAAAAAAAATTGGATAGAGACAACTTCATGCAGCTTTTACGATGAAAAAACTTTGCGTGATAAAAATTCCGAAAGGTTAATTAAAATATCTCAAGAACTGCATTTATTCAATTTAAAATATCGAATTTTTTGAAAGTATGAAAGAAAAACCTTAATTTTTCACTCAGTGGCCACTCTTCTTCAAAACCGCTCAATGTGCGTTGAATTCTTGTCAAAAGTTATTAAGTCATAAAGCTACTTTCTTATTGTTATTAATGTAACGAAATATTATAACTAGCCTTTACGAAAATTTCACTATTCCCAATTACGTAACGAAACTAAATCAATTGTTTCCAAGTTTATCTGTACACTCCGTGGACAGAGCGCCCAAGTTACAAATGTACTACTAGAGAGCAACGCTGATCTCGGAAAATAGATGGACGTTCATATGGAAACAATATTAGCTTTTTCCTGTGGTTTTGAATGCACGCTCTCGTCGTTTATTAAGTTTTTACAGTTCTGTTTGTGACTTTGAACCACTGTTAGACGGCCATTCCACTCCAGGTAGATTAATAAAAAGGTAGTTAAATTTAATTTTGGTTATCAGTTAATCCTTAAATGCGGTATTCGTGTGCGCATTGAAGTAAACAAATATAAGCATGTCTCACTTCGAAATTTTGAGCATATGAGGTTAAAAAATTAAAGTTCCTCCACTCCGTAGACTTTCACTCCGTGGAAATCCATAACCACGGATTGGACTATGATTTCAATAAAGAGTAACATTTGTGCATTTATGAAACAACGTTCCTATTTTGTTCCTTATTATTTTTCAATATTTATTGCAAACTCATCCATAACGAGAAAAAGTACACTGTAATAAGAAAAGCAGAAATAGTTTATCACAAGTGCATGCACGCAAATAAACTTCCAGAGAAATTTGTATTAAAGCAAAATGGGGAGAGGAGGGGGACGCAAAGAAAAATTACAAAAAAATTAATACAATTCAGTAGAACGGAACCAGCAATAAAATAATAAACGACCCAATCAGAAATAGACAAGAAAAGGCCAAATAAGGAAAACGTTATCACTGTAGAAAGCATTTGATAAATGAATTTTCTGGCAGACAACAGAAAGCTGTAAGATTGCGACATAAAGAGAGAAGCCAACGAGAATGTTTGAGGAAAAGGAAAGAAATTCAAGAAAAATAAGACCGGGCACTCCTCCTGCATTACTTGTAAGTAATAGTATATAGTACCTGTAAGTAATAGTAACTAGAGTAGAAAGTGACAAGAACAAAGTTAAAAGGAGTAGAGAAGAAATTAAGTACGATAAGATGAAGTGTGAAGAAGAAAGCAAATAACTAAAAAAAAGGCATGAAAAAAATAAAATAATAATAAATACACGATTTAGAAATGTATCAACATTTATTGTTGCTGATCAGACACCCAGGCAGCGAGTAAACAAAATATTCACATAGATAGTAAAACTACGAAGGATAACATTGCTCGCAGAATCCTTTTTTTCGGGGAAGTATTGAAAAAACAAACAAAATATGAATTCACGTAACTTGAATCAATTTTAAGATGACAACAGTTCTGAGTGTTCTAACAGGGAAAATTGTAAAAAGGTAGAGGTACCTCGAGTAAGTAAGACCAGTAACCTCAGCAAAATTCTACAGACCTGCACAGGTAAAGTGTTATGGTTCGGCCATTGCAAATCAAGGGATCGCTACCAGTAAACCCAAACACGCAGTCCACATTATTTCTGCAGCTTAATACTTCTCAAGATTATTCTCTTTGTTGACAGCATGCACAACTGTAACCCTGCATGATTTTAGACCAGTACAGGACTCACGGCTCCCGCCTGCAAGGTTCTTGAACTAATTCATAAAAAGTGTTGCAGAGTGTTTGGATTTAAAGTTTTTCAACGAAACACTAACTATTAAAAATGCGTCCAATGTGCTGATCTACGAAAAGAGCATACACTTCAGACGAGGGCTGTTGAGTGCTTTCAAGGCATCACGTACATTAAAAACGGCTTTTTCATAGCAGTGTATCTCAAAATATACGAGTCACACAAAACTACTCAAGGGTCTCGTATAACACCTTTCTACAGGCTTTCCATCAATACAATACATGGGTCACTGCTGAAAGTCCCATAGGTACATGCAGAACGACGAGAACACTGCACGCTAGTTCAGAGCCTTGCGCTTAGTGGCGATGGGGCACTTAATACACGTGGCAGCGTGGCACTTATCGCCCCCAAGGTTCTCGGACGCAAACAAGGAAAATATATCTTGGTAAGCGGGAGCCTCAAAGTTTATTTTAAATCAACTAGTTTCTTTCAGAAGAAACCAGTATCAATTAGAATATTATTTTTCTTATAGTTAGGCAAAATTTAGTTTTCTTTGATTTTAATAAAAATTATATGTTATTTAGTGTATTTCTTCTTTATACCAAATGTTGCTCATCCCATAGGCTCTCTGGTCCACTCCTTGGATGCAGTGATTTTGAAATTTCTAAATATCTAATAAAAAACATTTCAACGAATTAATTTTAATGACGATATCAAATCTAGGTGTCAAGTGAAATGTTAAGAAAACTTTAGATGGCTTTTAAGTGACTCGGTTTAGTGTTTTTATAGGCAATCAACCATATAACTATTGTATATCTTTCTTAGGCAGTGGAATTTAAACACCATCACTTCGGCCTACTCGAAATATGAGCGCGAAATCTTACATATCTTGGCCACTGAGAAACCATAAAAAAATATATATTTTTCACCAATTGCATGCTTTGACTATCCGTTGGAGAGTTGTATTGTCGCTACAAGGCCACCGGAGTTATACACGGTGGTGGCCAGTAGTTTATATAGTAAAATTTTATTGTTGCAGACTAAGGGCACCTGAGGTGGTTGCGTTAGGGATAAACTAATACTCATAATATCCGTTATTTAACACACCAGGATTTTATTGGTCTAAACGTCACATAGTTATTTACACACACTGGAGAGACTGAGCCCCCCTCTAGTCGTAAGCCTGAATGGCTTGTGGGCTGATTACTATGCGTCGGGGAATGTTGTTTAAGGGAGAAGTATCTCTACTTATCTCTGACTGAGGCTTTTGGTGAGTTTTCTTCGTTGGTAGCGAGGCCTGGTGAGTTGGGTGGCCCTATTTCTCAGGCCCTCGGACTGGCTCTCGTTGGCGTGCTGTACTCAGCTGTGGAAGTTGAGCGATCAGAGGCCAGTTCCAGGTGAGTAGACATGTTTGCGAAGCACACAAACGAGCGCAATAAGGCCTTGGTGCGTCTAGCTCCTCTAGTATGATACACGATTATGGGAAATGGGCCCTGAAAATCAAAACTAACTGTAGTTGAAGAGTTCACTAGGTGAAAACTTGTTGTGGTGGGGTATCCCGTCACTGGAAACATCCCGAGAATGACCTGTAATACTTGGATGAAAGGGCGCTGGTTGAGAATATGCATATTCATATTGATTCGGCAAATCGGTGAACCTAGGGTACCCAGAAAGCAATGCCGAATGCTTGTGACCAAACAGTAAGCTTGAATGGGAATACACCCACCCTGAGCACAACTGCAGAGCCCAGAAATGGAGGAAGTTTTCTCAACTAATCTTGGCAGTCTGATTAGCCTTCAGCGCAACAATGTCTTCTGCGGGAAATTGCTGTAGAAACTTTAACAGCCACATACCAGCTGCTCTGTCAGTAGCATTAGATTGAAGGGAACCAGTCTACCTAGTGTCATGACAGCTATGGATAAAATGCTGAATAATGTGCAGTAGCAATTTGGAAATGGTACTGCATGTGCCTTTGAGTGTTTCTAAAGGATCGTCTTGCAGATAGGTTACCACGGATGGGTTACCAGCACAACAGCCTTTCCTGAAGGCGAATGCTTTTCACACTGACATCTCCAGAAGTTGCATGAGTATGTGGCTACACTGTTTCAGGATGAGCTAACCAGTTTGGGTGTAACCACCCCAAGGGATGAGAATAATTCAGACGGTCGAATACCTCGGGAGGTGCAGCCAGCTGTGTTATCATCTAATTCTACAGGCTGCCACAACCTCGACTGAAGTAGCTTAATGAATTAGATTGACCCGATTAGCCACAAAGGTCTTCAACCTGTGAAACATTCAAGTCTACTCTTGCCCACATACTACTGGCCATCAAAATCTCTTCCAGTGTTTTTTTTCCTAGGGATATAGCTGCACAAAGTTTCAAGAATGGAATCGAGAGAATTTTTAGTGGTGCCACTTTAACGTTTGCGAACACTAGACTGATAGTTGCCCTTCTATCTGAATTCACAGCATGGAGATACACAACAGCAGTATATGGTACCTCAGAGTTTTTTCAGCACTCACTTACTTCATAAATTCAGTCCACATGTGAGCTGAACTGGCAAGGTATCTGGACACCAGAAAACAGTGGAAAGTTGATATTTAATGTATGCCACTCTTCAAGGATACATGTTATAAGGGCAAAATCCCAGCTAACATTCAGCAGCCACAATCGCTGCATTAAAATCTTGGCCGCAATGGTCACTGGTGCCAACCATCCCAATAGATCGAAGATTCAGAAATGTCTGATAGAATGGCCCATTTGGTGAGAGGACCATCTTGTATGCGAATCTGATACACAAAAGTATATGTGCTGAAGTTCCAACTGAGCTAAAACCTTTTGTACATTGGCTGGGTCCATATAAAAAAAATATGTAAACAGGTTGCTTAAATGTGTCAGGGGGTAGCAACACCAAGAGCACTAAATGGTTACACATAAACCTACAAAGTTCAAAGCTGCCCAGATTGAGGAACTCGACCAATTCTTTCTGGCTGGTCAGTGAATCTTCCATATTGGCTGCACCTGACACCATGCCATCAACATACACAACTGTATGCAACACATCACTGGCAATATGCAATCGTTGTTGCTCATCTTTCATCAACTGAATTATACAGACGTCCAAGTATCGTATCGATGATACACCATAGGTCACAGTGTTTGACAGGAACTCACTCACTGGGTCTGTTGGTAAAAACCACCACAGGGTTAGCTAAACGTCCCAATGTTCAGGTATCACCTAAATGTGCCTGTATTATCTGTTTGACATCACTGATATACTCAATGATGTGATGCCTAAATCGTACAATAATATTAAACACGTCAGTTTGTAACTTTGACCGTGTAAGAAGCGTGACATTTATACTAAAACTACAGCTAGTCTTCACAGATGTGTCGAATATAGCTGTTTCCTGTGCCTTGAGAACATGGTGATGTGGGATATTATATCCATCTAAGTCCTTTTAAGGTTTGCAACAGGTGACACATGACCAGAAGAATGGTATTCCTACATGAAGTCATAAAGTTGAGCTCATGGTTTTGTTGGAAGCTATGCTCTAGGGTTTGTGAAAAATCCAATGCTTCACAAAAAGGCAGAGATACAATGTAGTGTCAAGATGAGTTTCTAGTATGACACTCCTCATATAATAGGCCACTTGCCACATCATTAGGAGATTTATGGAACCTAGAGGGAATCTCCTCAAATGCCCAGTACTACGTTTCTACAGAGTTCAAGAGAGGAGATGTAGAAAAAATAGTTACACAAGTCACTTCAGAAGGCAGTGCTTGAACCCTACCCATCAGTTTCCCCCAGTACAGTCTCGTGCTTCCTCTCTCATGCTCTCCTTCATGCCTGCTACCAAGAAGAAATCATGGTAACAGATCTGCTCCAATTAATATGTAAATGGGACCAGGAACATTGTAGGAAGGATCAGCCAAAGGAGTGTCAATAGCATGTCTCCAATTAGATTTAGGCAACACTGCATTAGGTATATCACTGGCGATCTGTGGTAATACAAATGCATCCGTTGGATATTTTTTGGGTCTGCCCAACTGGATGGAGATTACACCCAACAAAGTATTTGGCCACGTTTAGATTAGAATAAGTAAGTCACTGGTTTAGTAGCAACACATGCTCAATAAAATTACCCTCGTTCAGTCATAAAATTAGCCTCGCTGGCAGAGCCCAAACGGGCTCGCACAGACTGATAATTTCTATGGAAGTACTTGAGAGTAATACAGTTGCTTGGGCCTGAACATGAAGGGTCATCAGCAGTTGTTAATCTGGTGGGAACTCCAATGCTGCATCCTCACTCAAAACTCAGAAAATTCATGCTGGGAAGATTATGTTTGCTCTGTAGCAGGCAGCATCGGCATGTAATAAATTGTTATGCCGAGATGCACATACGCGACAAGAATATTTAGATAGACAGAATGCAGCACGATGGCCAGTCAAAGACATTTTATATATACATCATTATACACTGAGGCGACAAAAGTAATGGGATACCTCGTAATATCGTGTCGGACCGCCTTTTGTCCAGCGAAGTGCAGCAACTCGACGTGGCATGGACTCAACAAGTCGTTGGAAGTCCCCGTCAGAAATATTGAGCCATGCTGCCTCTATAGACGTCCATAATTGCGAAAGTGTTGCCGGTGGAGGAGTTTTTCCACGAACTGACTTCTCTATTATGTCTCATAAATGTTCGATGGGATTCATGTCGGGCGATCTTGGTAGCACAATCATTCGCTTAAATTGTCCAGAATGTTCTTCAAACCAATCGCGAACAGTTGTGACCCGGTGACATGGCGCATTGTCATCCATAACAATTCCGTCGTTGTTTGGGTACATGAAGTCCATGAATGGCTGCAAGTGGTCTCCAAGTAGCTGAACATAACCCTTTCCAGTCAATGATCGGTTCAGTTGGACCAGATGACCAAGTCCATTCCATGTTAAAACAGCCCACACCATTATGGAGCCACCACCAGCTTGCACAGTTCCTTGTTGACAACTTGCATCCATGGATTCGTGGGGTCTGCGAAACACTCGAACCCTACCATCAGCTCTTACCAACTGAAATCGTGACTCATCTGACCAAGCCACCGTTTTCCAATCGTCTAGGGTCCAACCGATATGGTCACGAGCACAGGAGAGGCGCTGCAGGCGATGTCGTGCTGTTAGTAAAGGCACTCGAGTCGGTCTTCTGCTGGCATAGCCCAGTACAGCCAAAGTTCGCCACACTGTCCTAACGGACACGTCCGTCATACGCCCCACATTGATTCCTGCCGTTATTTCACGCAGTGTTGCTTGTCTGTTAACACTGACCATTCTGCACACACGTCGTTGGTCTCGGTCATTAAGTGCAGGCGGTCGGCCACTGTGTTGCCCATGGTGGGAGGTTATGCCTGAAATTTGGTATTCTCGGCACACTCTTGACACTGTGGATCTCGGAATGTTGAATTCCCTAACCATTTCCGAAATGGAATGTCCCATGCGTCTAGCTCCAACTACCATTCCGCGCTCAAAGTCTGTTAATTCTTGTCGTGCGGCCATAATCACCTCAGAAACCTTTTCACATGAATCACTTGACTACAAATGAAAGCCCAACCAATGCACTGCCCATTTATACATTTTGTAAGCGATACTACTGGCATCTCAATTTTTGCATATTGCTATTCCATGACTTTTGTTATCTCAGTGTATATAGCTATTTAAAACCATTCTTTAGCTGAATTACCGGCAAACACCACACAGTGGAAATTTTTTGGAATTTCTTACATTTAAAGCATAAGGAATACAGGTGACTGCGATAGTGCTCCCGACAAACATGGAAGATGGGCTTGTGTTCACCACGCTGCCTGTACCACTTGACGGAACATGTTGCCGCTGTGTCAGATTAAGAGTAATCGGTCCAATGTCCGAGCACCTGCTAAAACTTTCTAAAATTCACATTAACTCTTTATGGTTATGGAGTTTGTCGCCCATAATAAGGGTTTCCAATTGCTTCCGCAAGGCAGCATCAAACCTGCTTTCAACGATGTGAACCAGCAAAGGGGCCAACTGCTACACCTGCAACTTAAACACTTCCAGGGCACCAATATTCTCGGAAATATTAGACGAAATCACTCGCGCTGATGTAGGGAAGTTCAAGCGGACGTTCGGTGATGTCAGAAGTGCATCGACATAATGACTCATTAACATATGTCGTTTTTTGTAATGTCTGATATCTTCTATGCTTTTTGGAAGATCGCATCTGTCAGTGTCAGAGACTGAATCAGCAGTGCAGGTTTATGCATGAACGCAGACATGAGGTAGGATGGACATTTGACACTCGTAAGTTGCCTGTTATTCACTACTAACTCTGTGAATAAGTTGGAAAACTGACCCACTCGCGAACATTATGAGGAAAAGGTCAGCTGTTTTAGTAGTGGTAGTGCAACCCTACTCGAGTTATTGTTATTGACTGAAGCGTCCGCATGTTTATGGCATGACTTGGATTTTCTATCTTGTGCTGCCAAAACCAAGAAATATGCGTCGTCGAGCACGTTCAGCTTGTCTCTATGCACATCAACATCAAAGTCTTCACCATTAATTTTAACCAAATCGAACTGAATATAAGCTTCTTCATAGCCTGTTTTCACTTTTGAAATACTGCGCATCTTTCAATTTTTATTTTTATTTATTTTAAATGCAACACTAAGAATGATTCACCTGAAGGATACCATAATATATTGAGGGAATTCTTAGAGCAGAATAGTACAGCATTCAAAGTTTCTCAACCAATTGGCACAGCACGTGCGCCAATGACAACACTGATAAGTGGTTTTTAATGTAAGTTGAGAGCCGCTGAGTGGCAGTGGCATTATTTTTCCTTGCCGTTCGTGTGCACATTCGAAGTGAGTATGTTGCGTTGAAGAACATGACAACCATACGAACAGGTTTCTGTCTTTGACAGTGGGAGAACCATGGCCTATGAGGAATGTAAATTATCCTACCACGAAATCGGCTCTCGTATTGGAAGAAATGCAACCACAGTGAAGCAGTTGTGGCATCAGAGAGTCGAGGACGGACAGACTGAGCAATGTGCAGGAAGCCAACAGCCTATCGCACTAAAGAGCGCAAGGTAAAATTAAGGCGCGCATAGAGACTGCGGACCATACAGCCATATGAAAACCCCCCGCTCTGGAGTTCAGGCAAGTGGCACATCAATCTGTGCCCACACGCATGGTTCGTTGCCGTTTACAACATAAGAGCATTTTGTCCGGGCGCCCATTACTTCGGTCCCCACTAAATGCTCATTATCAGCGTCTGTGGCTGCAGTGGTCCGTGGAACATCGGGCATGAAGGGACGAATGGAACGCTAGAGTCTTCGACGAATTTCACTTCTACTTGCAATACTACGATGCTTGCATCCTCGTCTAGCGTCACCATGGCACACGCCTGGTTGTGTTGTGCCTGGTCCTGCATTGTGTACCATCATACCGTCCAAGCACCTAGCGTTTTGGTATCGGGTGCCATCGGGTTCCAGTACTGTTCGCGCCTAGTCCGCATCTCTGGCACTATGGCCCGCAATCGTTACATTGTAGAATGTGTTCGAGCATTTTTTTGTCCCTTAAATTCATAACCAGCTTTGGGACCTGTGCCAACTGGAAAATACGCGATCGCATGTTGCACACATCGTCCGATGGTTCTTGAACACCATGTCACACTGCTTCCTTTGCACGCGATTTTATCGGATCTCTCGCCCACAGAAAACACATGGTCCATGGTGGGACGATGATTGGCCTGTCATATGATATCCGCCGCCACAACGAATGAACTTTGGGCATACATCGAGGCAGCATGAACGGGATACCCCAAATTAACATGCAAAGTCTCTTTCTCGCAACGTCGCGTCACGCAGCAGCTATTATTGCCGTCCATGGAGGGCCACACAGTATTTATATCATGTTCTATACTTCATTCCAATCTGCAAGAGTAATCATGTCACCTTGTATGATGGGTGTTCTTCCCAGTAAATATGGTTGTTCTTGCTCACGTCCTTGGTGTTTGCAATTCTAATAGTCAGCATTTTAAAATGTATTCATGCATATTACTTAATGTATA
This sequence comes from Clitarchus hookeri, assembly GCA_002778355.1. Taxonomy (NCBI): domain Eukaryota; kingdom Metazoa; phylum Arthropoda; class Insecta; order Phasmatodea; family Phasmatidae; genus Clitarchus; species Clitarchus hookeri. The sequence goes on from NQII01002782.1 coordinate 208,388, forward strand.
ATTTGCACTGTCTTAAGCTGACGCAAGTCTGTCACTTCTCCTTTCTGGTAATGTTTTTTAAATCAGAGCTTTAATTTGTAAATTTAAAAGGTGTTAAACTAAATATATATAGTGCTATGAAGTTATAGCTATGCAACCCAAAATATTTTAATCACGTTTTATTTGAAAAAAAAATATAAACAGGGAATGTTTAACAATATATTTTATCTTGGATGCAGACAATTAATCTTCATCCTTAAATCTTGTGTAAGATAGAATTAGATTACGTCATATTTTTCAGTGAGCAGAAACATAAATGTAACGTAATGATACAAAAATTCTGAAGTACTACTCATGCAATAATAAAAATTGGTTTTAAGGAAAATATTACACACAGAAAGTCTACGCTTATTGTTATTGGATGTATTTGGGTGTACCGTACTGTATGACTTAATTTTGCCTCACTGCATTTATTACAAATAACATTACAAAATCAGAGGAAGAGGCTTCCATTGCAGTGAGAGAGCTGCTACTATAACACTTTCCAAGGTTCTTCAGTAGAATAGTTATGTGGTAGAGTGCGTATGCCATCTGCGCACTAAGCACTTTCGGTGTTCCAACAATGAACTGTTTCTTTTGCCAATGTCTCTATCGAAAGAAACTCATTTAGGATTTAAGGTTAGAATACTTCGATGTAAGCAAGGGCTTTGAAATGTTTGTACTTTTCCTCTTACTTAATTTTAATGCTACTTTAACAGGATATACTAAAGCAAATAAAAATATTTCGTTAATATAAAAAAGTAAGTATTTGTAAAAACCAAATACAACAAATACGTTTATCATTGCCGAGCACGTGATGTTGACAATTGTACTGGTGATGAGTGAATAAATATTGCGGACATGAGCATGAAATAATATTGGGTCTACCACGTCTTTAGACTGTGGGATCCATAGCACGTGAAGTATCCATGTGGATTTCACCGTTACGAAAAATCCTATATATTCTTTCAATAATAAAACAAGTATGCGCGTCTTTGTACAAGCTATCGCGAATTTCCGAAATAAAAGCATATTGCTTCTTTCGGCTTGTGAGCGAAAGGGAAGTGTGGATGGGGAACAAAATTTTACAAAATTTTACCTGTCTTAAGTTAAAACCACGCACGCATCCACGCATAGTCCGGGATTCATACCCGGAACCCTTTTGCGATATAAGCAGGCGTGTAATCAGCAACTTCACGTAGACTGCCATTATGAATTTTACGGTCACTTAGTCTGAAATTTGTAGTGTGCATTAGTCATCCTAAACATGCGGGCAATTTCCTTTCGGTGTTCACCTTTTTTTTACAGAGGTTTGTGAATCGTGCTTCCATTGGCTGCGGCCGCGGCCAGGCCCCGCCCAGCGCGTCTTATCAACCCGGTCGCCGTACTGCTCGACATGACCAAGGCGTTATTTGTCAGCGAAGTCAATGGCGTGGTCGCGGTTCGCGGGGGAGGTGTAAGTAGGTGGTCGTCCTTGCCAGCCCGAGGAGACTCACGCCGCAGTCTGTCCTCATTACACCGGCCGCTTTGTCACGATCTCGCCGAATATCATCTCTGCTCCATCTTCCTGCTGGCGTGCCCCCCTCAGCCCCTAACACGCGGTGGTAGGGTGTGATTGAGCGCCTCATAAGTCAGCATCTCCCACGACAAGTGCCCGCCCTTGCAAGGGGGAGGGGAATGCTGTCCCCGTCTCCTCTGCCCTCCGGGATTTTTATATTTATCCCTCGCCTCCGCAATGCACTTGGCTAGTTGAAAAGGTCTATGTACGCTCTACCCACCTGGATGCAGAAGACGTCCGTAACTGTTCCTATTCTTAAACAGTGTGCTGCTACTATCATTAAGTAAAACTTGCTAGCGGTGTGTTAGACTACGCTCTTTACCCTTCAAAACATCCTGAATTCTTCCACGTGTGAATTCAACATTTTCGTAAATCTTCGTGGAGGCACTGTGTAAATTTCAGATGTGCGTGAAGTATTTTCTTGATATTCGACGGAGGTTTAGGCAAGTGGCGATCAGCTTTTAAGCTCACCCTTAAAGACTTGACTGAGATCGGAGTACTAAGCGGACCACTGCAGTAAGGGGAAGTCGGTGTCATGTTCCTGGAACCATTAAGCAGTGATGAGTATTTTATGCGCCGGCTCATTATCCTACAGAAAATAACTATTTGCTTAGAGATAAACTGTAAATATGGTCTTGGTCAGAAACGGTTTTGGTGTAAACTGTGATGTTTAGACGTGAATCTAGGGGTCGGTCGACCCAGTATGTGTCATGAAAACAAACATTTCATCATCGCGACAGACCACTTAACACAGTTTCGGTCATATATATAGGGTATATTTACTAAACTCATGCTGTTTTCCTGGTATTCTCAGCCGGCCGTCGAAATCACGCAGTAGGAACTTGTACTCGTCAGAAAAAGAAACATTTCCCCATACTTCTGATAGCCATTGTCTTGAGCTGTCGTGCCCACAGAAGGCGTGTTCTCTCGTTCATCTCCAGTAACAATGATTCATGGCATGAAAGCTGACCGTGGCTTTGCATTCACTACAGGATGCTCCTAGTGATATGTTACAGTAGTTAACATATCACCAGGACTGAAATCTTAAGTGATTAGCGAAAGTGTGGTCTGCCTCTTATCTTGTAAATCTTAGCCATTCTCCTCAGGCTTTTCATGAACCAGTTAATTTTTTCAACGGGGTTTTCTACAATTTATTTTTTGTATCGCCATTTAGGATAAAACTTTTTACGTTATGGCACGTGAAAATTCAATAGTAAGTGCCATTTCAAATATTTTTCGTACAGTAGGTTTCGTATGTGCTATTAAATACAGAGTTTAATTGAGGGGTTTTGGATCAAACCTGGTTCTTCTTGGTGAGAGGCGAGTAGTCTAACTACTTCACCACACTCACTGAAGTGTGTATGTGTCCTCAAATGTTTTTGTGAATCTTTCCGCACCTACTGATTTGCTCTAGCATGTTGTAAGTTTTATCCCTATGCAATGATATGCAGCAAATACTAGCACAATGCTGCCACACGAAGTATATTTGAAATCTCAGTTATGGTTTAAAACCTTGGAAAAATCGATTTCAGTTCTTCAGGGGCTGCATTTTTTTCATACGACCTCCGAGAAGTCGAGGAATAATTGGACGTTGACCTCATGGTGTTATCGATCATTAATGACAGCTCGACTTTTCGTGAATATTTATGAGTGTGCAGCAAGTTGTGTGTCAATCCATCACGTAATTTGTATTCATAGGGAATAAATTTTACCCATAACTTAGTTAACAAAGATATGTTTATCAGGTGAGTGCACAGCATTATGCCTGAAGATATGAAATATCGCATTGCAAAATAGTAAATTTTATAGTTCAGCTTTTTAGTCACGTCATGTACTGTGAATTGAGTTCAACATCAAGCTTCTTGCATGAACTTACTCACCCTGACACGAGGAACAAAAACACATTGACAAATCCAAGATGGGTGCCGTCACGTCACAAACAAAATGGCGGACGCGAGTGACGCACTACCAGATTTCTGACCATCAGAAATTTTAAGCCTAATGTCGATTCCAGTATCTGCTACACTACTCGTGTTGAATACGAATAGTAAAGATTATTAAATAACCTACACATTCAAAATTTTCGGATAATCCACATTAAGTTTACTGCTGAGAAAATTGAGCTTCCGCGATTTTAAAAAGGATGCCGCATATTTGCTTTAGTGCAATTTTCTGTTATTTCTCAGAGTTGTATATAGGCAGGGGCGCCTATTTTTGACGAAAATATTTCAGGACAAGTTGTGTTCCAACGCACTTTAGTTCAGAACCACTTTCAAGATTGGACTATTTGAATTGTTACCCATCTTATCTCTATGCCCGCGAATCACGAACAGTCAGTATCTGAGAAACATAATTCTGATTTCTTCACTCATGTAACAGAATGTCTTTTCACAAAGGTAAGTGGCCAATAGCAAAGTGAAGCCTGCAAGTATGCACAAAGTATATTGAAGTCTAACATCTGCATAAATCTTTTCGCAAAAAACAGGTGGCGCTAAATATAGGTATATCAACGTATATATGTGTGTATATACACCGAAGAGCTAAAAAACCTGGTACACCTGCCTAATATCGTGTAGAGCCCCCGCGAGCACGCAGAAGTGCCGCAAGACGACGTGGCATGGACTCGGATAATGTCTGAAGGTATACAGGAGGCAATTCACACCACGAATCCAGCAGGGCAGTCCACAAGTCCAATCTGCGCCAATTTGAGAAAGGTTTGCACGTCTGTCACGTTTAATGATTCTCGTCAGTCGTCGTTTGTCCCGTTCTTTCACGATCTTTTTCCGGCCGCAGCGATGTCGAAGATGTGATGTTATACCGGATTCCCGTTATTCGCGGTACACTCGTGAAATGGTCGTACGCGAACATCCAAATGTTATCGCTTCCTCCCATCTCTCGTGCACCGACTATAACACCATGTGCAAACTCACTTAAATCTTGATAACCTGCTATTGTAGCAGCAGTAACCGATCTAACTGCCGACCGTATCGCGTTGCTCTGATTGGTTCCATACCTGTTATTTGCATACACAGGCCTATACCAGTTTTATGGGCTCTTCTGTGTATATAGTATACGTGGATATATTAAAACTTCAGTATTTTCCGATATTCAACCTCTAATAAGGTGAAAATTGTTGAAAAGTAATTTTGAGGAATCCTTCAATAGCTAATTAACTGTAGGTATTTCGTCAGTTTCATCCATTTTTAAGTGACTGAATTAGTCTTGCCGCAATATGGACGACAAACCAACAGTTAAAATTAGTTATTGAAGGATTCATCAAAAACACTTTTTAACCATTTCCACCTTGTCAGGGTTGAATATCGGAATATACTGAAGTGTTAATGTAATGGAAGTTTTTCAGTGAAGGGCCAAATCATATCTTATTTGGTTACTTAGCTGTTGAGAAGTCCTCGAAAATACATTTTAACCGATTTCAGAATTTCAGAAAATCCTCAAATTCGATTTTTAAGCATTCACAAAGGGAGTTTTTTTATAAGTAAAAACCACAAAGATATCACGTCGGAATAATTAGTTATTAAGTGGACCTCGAAAATACACTTTACCCCTTTTCACTCTTTTGGAAACTGAATTTTAAAAATCCTGAAATCAGTTATAAGCATTGGTATAGGTAGCCTTTTAAACAAAAGAGCATAATGGTATCTTGTAAGGTTAATGAGTTATTTATGAGGCTTTGAAAACACTTTTTACCCGTTCACACCCCCTTAAAAATTGAATTTCATAATTACAAATTAGCATTTTAGGTATTAATATGGACAACCTTTTGGCGCTAAGAGCATACCGATGTCTCATCACTCTAATAAGCTGCTGAAGATTCCTAGAAAACACATTTTGCCCCTTTGCCCCCATTTAGGGGCCGAATTTCGAAAAAAAAAAATGTATTGTTAATGCGTACAGTGGTTTGGACTGTGCGTTGATGAGTGAGTAAATGAGTGAGTGAGTCAGTCAGTCTATCGGGATACTTTATTTCCTACATGTAAATTTGAATAGTATGATTAAATAATTGGCAGTTATTTAAGCCTTAGAACTGCAGATGTTATATAGGTTGAAGTTAAAAAATTTCATGAGTAATGCACCGGAACAAAAAAATATTCCATCAAAAACGTAGAAGGTAATAAATATTATTTACGACTGTCAATTTGTATAGAATGTAAACAATTTCATCTTATTAGCAACAGTATAGGCGAATATAACTGCAACAGTTAATCATTAATTTCATAACACTAACAGACAAATGCAAGGTTCATGAGCGTAAAACTTTAGGCATTGTAGAGCTCTAATAAAATGTTTTTCATAGCCAGATTATGGTCGTTTCCCGAGCGGATGGATACCGACCGGGCAGAGTTAGTCTGCCACCGTGGGTCAAGAGGATGATTAAGGGCAAAAATCTAACCACCACTGAAGAATGATAATATTTTTAAGTCATGCCTTGATTTCTTCATTACACGATTATACAATTTACTAACATTTTATTTTGGCTGATTACGCATTAATTATGAACGAAGGAATACTCTGCCAGGATACNATATCACGTCGGAATAATTAGTTATTAAGTGGACCTCGAAAATACACTTTACCCCTTTTCACTCTTTTGGAAACTAAATTTTAAAAATCCTGAAATCAGTTATAAGCATTGGTATAGGTAGCCTTTTAAACAAAAGAGCATAATGGTATCTTGTAAGGTTAATGAGTTATTTATGAGGCTTTGAAAACACTTTTTACCCGTTCACACCCCCTTAAAAATTGAATTTCATAAAATTATAAATTAGCATTTTAGGTATTAATATGGACAACCTTTTGGCGCTAAGAGCATACCGATGTCTCATCACTCTAATAAGCTGCTGAAGATTCCTAGAAAACACATTTTGCCCCTTTGCCCCCATTTAGGGGCCGAATTTCGAAAAAAAAAAAAATTTGTTGTTAATGCGTACAGTGGTTTGGACTGTGCGTTGATGAGTGAGTAAATGAGTGAGTGAGTCAGTCAGTCTATCGGGATACTTTATTTCCTACATGTAAATTTTAATAGTATGATTAAATAATTGGCAGTTATTTAAGCCTTAGAACTGCAGATGTTATATAGGTTGAAGTTAAAAAATTTCATGAGTAATGCACCGGAATAAAAAAATATTCCATCAAAAACGTAGAAGGTAATAAATATTATTTACGACTGTCTATTTGTATAGAATGTAAACAATTTCATCTTATTAGCAACAGTATAGGCGAATATAACTGCAACAGTTAATCATTAATTTCATAACACTAATAGACAAATGCAAGGTTCATGAGCGTAAAACTTTAGGCATTGTAGCGCTCTAATAAAATGTTTTTCATAGCCAGATTATTGTCGTTTCCCGAGCGGATGGATACCGACCGGGCAGAGTTAGTCTGCCACCGTGGGTCGAGAGGATGATTAAGGGCAAAAATCTAACCACCACTGAAGAATGATAATATTTTAAAGTCATGCCTTGATTTCTTCATTACACTATTATACAATTTACTAACATTTTATTTTGGCTGATTACGCATTAATTATGAACGAAGGAATACTCTGCCAGGATACNATTATACAATTTACTAACATTTTATTTTGGCTGATTACGCATTAATTATGAACGAAGGAATACTCTGCCAGGATACAAGTCAGAAGCTCGAACATGACCAAGGTATTGCATTATGCTGTCTTGTTACTAGTCCTTCATCTCACAGCCGCACCTAGTCCCGACGTGGCGTGTCCGTCACACAGCTCTCTGCTCCCCTTCCCTGCTCCCCCGCTGCGTGTGCCGGCCTATATCATGCGACCAAAACGATTTCTTCAACAACTTCTCGTTTATTACATTACTTCACTTGTACAAACTTAACGACAATACATCTGGAACGTTTTGTTTAGTTACCGGTTATCTCCTNAATACATCTGGAACGTTTTGTTTAGTTACCGGTTATCTCCTCGGGCACAGATCGCCCTGCTAAACAAACTCATGCGACTTACTATTCGTCGTGAAATCACCACTGACGTCGTCCATCTATACTAACAATTCGTCGGTTCCGAAAACAATGACTGATCTAGAGCATCTGGCTTGACACGTTTCCTCCGTTTCCTAGCACACAAGCTCTGTAAGAATACTTTATGATATAAATTCAAAGTTATATAATATCAGAAAAAAATGTTCTTAACGCAAAATTTGACAAGTTCACCACAGAATCCAATAAGACTGACAGGAGTTTCTCAATGCCGGACGTATTTAAAGTGCTCTTGGCAGGACTTTTTTAGAGTCCCTCTGCGCATGACCGCGCGAAGTAAAACTCAATATAAGAGAAGGACAAGACGATGTGTCCTTGATGGGGTGTTGCAGCGGAGAGCCGGTGTACCCCTTCCCCCCACCCGTTTCTTCTTCCTCGTGAACTCCGCCGCCCTAAACCCTCAATTAGCCGCGGGGCGCGGTGTAAATCACGTCGTCATAAACCCCACTGCCAATGTGGCGGACACCTCGCACCGCCGAGATATATGGTGGTGGCTGGGAGAGGGTGAGGGCCGATTACCTGCCCTGTGTGGTGAGGCCGTCTGTGTTACCTGCCGGCCGCAGCTCCAGATACGCCGACACACGCCCCCGCATCCCGCTCGGCAGGTGCCTCTCGTGGACCAAAGATGAGCTAGACCGATCTCGCTTGCTGCGCACAACCAGTCTCCGTGTCCCAGCATTGATGAACCGCTTTTCTTCCAACATGACAAGTAAAAACGGCGCGGATTGGGTTTGAGATTAGAACACTATTTTGCGAACAGGTACTTTGAGATTTTGTTTACTTCTTAACTAATTTCTAAACCATTTTTATTAAATTTGAATTGTAAAAAGGATTTTATTCAAATTAAAGTGTTTGTCTTTTGAAAAATTAAAATTATAAACAGACATGCTTATCACTGTTAACCATGTGACTTTTACAGTTGTGTTGATTGGTGTACGTCAATGCTGGGTGCATGAGCAGAAAAAAAAATTGCTATGCCTCATGTTTAGTCTATGGTCTCGTCCCGCAGCTGACTGCACCGCGCCTCCTTATTACAGGCCGGCTAACCTCCCGGCAACTAAGTTACCACCTTCTGCTTCACTCGCTATTCTTCTGTCAGCCCATGCTAGACTTATTTTCTGTCGCATAGTATATATACTCTGTCTCTCGAGCTCATGCTAGAGAACACAAGTCCTCAGGGGGCCGCGGTGGTGTAGTGGTCAAACTACTCGCCTCCCACTTAACCCAACTGGGTTCGATTCCCGGCGGGGTCGCTCCGGAATTTTCGCAAGTGGGAATCGTGCCGGACGATGCCGCTGGTCAGTGGGTCTTCTCGGGGATCTCCCGTTTCCCCCGCGCCTGCACTGGTCCATACTTATCTGCTCTCAGGACTTCGATGTTAGGGGGCGCCCAAATCTCTCCACTCCTTAGGTCTTCATGTGTCTAACAAATAAATGGACTGAGTTAAGTGGATTTAAATCTCTCTGTCAAAGTTTTGGAAACATTTTAACCTTCAAAATTGCAAGAATCGTAACTGTGTTGCCAATTTTTTTTTGTTGTACCTCCTGAATCATCGCCATATATTCCTAACTCCCATTCAGCAAGATATTACTCACTGACCGGTATTTCCCAACCAACTTATCAGTCCTCTCCTGTAGATAATAATCTTAAATGAGATTCTTGAACTAAGTGGTAGACTCAATCTCCAGTAACGGAGACTCACTATTTTGTGTTATTTCTGCAATATCTGCAATGATACATTATTTACTAAAGTAACCTATTGAAAAAGGAATTATTTTTAATTTGCTTTTTTCATTTATATACTAACATAGAAATATATAATGATAAGTATGAAGTTTTTCTGGCCCATCCATCATAGCCTGAATAAGACTTAGATTTCATCGCAATCGTAGTAAATAATCTTATTAAAATAATCATTACCGGAAACGATTGTTTATTGTTGAATAATTAAATGAGCTCTATTAGTATAAAGTATTTAAAATACGACGTTGCGGGTACGATATTTCCAGTGATTTGCCGTAGGTATTAGACACGGAAGAACATGGGTTATCCTCAGCTTCGCCTCTCTAAAGCAGCGACGACGCAATCCATGCTCCGACTTCACGAAGCAATTGAAGGTCGCACGGTATTCCGGGCTAATGTTAAGTGTGCAGACGTTCAGCCAGCCCGGTGGAGGCGGCGAGTAATTAAATAGCGGCTAATCCGGTGCTGGGAAAATTGGTTTAAAAATCTTTGCGGGAAGCGCAGCACATTGAATTAGATTACGAACCGTTCGCCCGCCTCCCGCAGGGCCGGGTATATCACCTCGGCGATCTCCGCAGGGTTCTGCTCCTGGGTGGGCCAAGTCGCCCAGCCCGCTACGTCATACGCATCATCGCGAGTTATATGCTCTATAGCCTATTCGCGGTCTCTTCACACTTTTTGAACCAAACCTTTGGAAAACCACCCCATGTACGACATGTAATGATTGCCTCCTTAACATGTAATGTATCACGAGCGTTTAATACGTTTGATAACATTAAAGTACAGTATCTCATATTAATAAAATTAAATTTTCATTTATATTTTATTCATTAGTTGTAAAATTAATTTGTATTGAATATAAATAAAAATATGGAGAAAATACGTGTGTTGGTAACGCCTGATAAAAAAATAGTTCCCATGCAAAATATTATGAAACTGTGTTCGCACGAATGCGGTGTTTTGTCCCTTTGGTGTAATTTTCTAGCTTTGTTTGCATGAGGTGGGTGAATATCCTGAAAGTATAACTTTAGCATGGCTGCAGAAAAGTTGGAAGTAACCCCGAATGTACTCTAACTTGGAATATGCTAGTCAAGCTATTTTGAAATAAACTTAAAAAAATATTTGCTTATTTGGTTTACTTTACGTGACGTTGTTAAGGATTGAGTGCCATTTATTTCAACAGAACCACAAATTAAAAAAAAACAAAATTCTTAGTAAATTCAACCGGGAAGTAAATTTGGGAGGGGAGCACAATGCACATATAACACACACTGTTAAAAGCTAAGGATTTAAACACAAATGCACACACATGCACACAGGCACGCATACTATTGTATGAGAACCAAACTTTCAGTTAGGTTACTGTAGTACTGGACAATTACTGGTTAGCTAGTTCTAGCAAATATTTTCAGCCGGAACTTTAAAAGGTTATTACTGAATTTGTTCTCGTATAGTCTTTTCAAGCTGCTCTAGTGGCGACTGTTATTAACGGTAAATTAACCGTAGTTTAAAATTAATTCTGTTTAGAGGAATCATAAGTCAACCAGTTACATAAAAGTGAGTTCCGTGATTGTAATATGAAGATATGGGAATTGGATTCGTGAGGAAAGGCCTAGAGAATGACCATTTTTCAGCACTTCAAATAACAGGAGCTAGGTGTGTGGATAACGCTCACTGTCTAATACTGTCAAATATTCCTGCCAAAAACTGGAAACTCACTGCAACAATATTTTGGTAAAAATACCTAGATATTAAATGGGAGGTATTAAGGGAGTCCCTGCCTGGAACTATCTTCGCGTTAGAGCCAAAGAAGAACGGGAGCGATAAGTGTGAGATTGCTACGCGCACCAAGTGCCACATGACCGCTACGAGCAAGGCTCAGAACTGGCGTGCAGTGTTCTCGCCGTGTTCCATTTATCTATAGGACTTCAAGCAGTGTCGCTAGAATTTTATTGGTAGAGAGTTTGTAGCGAAGTTCAATCGCGGGTTCCTCTCGTGATTTCGCTCGTGTCCGGGTAGTATGTTTTAGGATGCAGCTGTCAAAAAGAAATATTTTAACAATGTTGGAGTATTCAAAGAAAATAAAATATATATAGCAAGCTTGTTATCTTGAAATTGCTATTTCATCCTCGTCCACCTATAGAAAAAATGACTATTCATATCCTAGAAAAGTAACATGGTTTACGAATCATTTATCCAAGGGGAAGACCATCGGACATCGTAGTGTACTGTAGACATTGTAGTGTAGAGTAACCTTCCTAAGCCCTGTGTACATCGGACATCGTAGTGTACTGTAGCCATTGTAGTGTAGAGTAACCTTCCTAAGCCCTGTGTGCACTGGGAGTGAATGAGTTAGGTCGACAGCGAGGTGATAAGAGACGGACGACCAGGAATGGTGCAATAATAGGCAATGTCCTTTACCGAGGAATTGTCATGTCATTCGGCTGGAGTGATTTCAGAAAACCATGGCAAAATTAAGGAAACTTCTTCAATAATGCGAGTTGAGGGTGTTACTCGGTCCCTCACAGCGTAGTTTTACGCAAACAATAATTGACACCCACGACTTTCGCGAGAAAATTAGGAAAGCTATTGTATGTTTCAACTAGTCACTGATATGCGGCAGTATTAATTTCCTGATGAGACGGAAAGATACACAGTGAGCAGAAAGAAGAAATTTAGCAGGGCCTTTCTAAGGGCTAAGTTAGCCGTGAACTATGACCAATAGTGCAAACCTGCAATACGAGTCTTCGTAGATGAAAGTTAAAGTTTTGACTGAAAGAAATTTGGGTCTACATACATAGTTTCGTAAAATGTTTTGAAAAAAATTGCTTCGGATTTTGGTACATATATGTAAATTTTTCCTAACAAGAGTTTGGGAGCCTATTCTTAATGCAGAAGTGGAAAAATAATTGTAATTTTCTTGAAGGGGAAACGTGTTGCAGACTGATCCATTACGTTTATCGTATTCCTACCCACGTAAATATAACCTCAGTTTTTATTGGTTGCCTGTCAGTGTAGAGTTTCCTTTATGGGTAACATGGAATAAATATGGAGTTATAGGCCTACTGGCCAGAGCTCAGGTTACATCCTTATTTTTATAGCACCACAGAAGATGTTTCACGCGTTCTGCAGTGTTATACTACTGATTTACGTACATTTATGAGTATTTGCGCAAAACGTAACACAACTGACTACTCTGAGGCAAAACTAATAACAAATATACTTACTGCACTTGTTTTTATTCGGTATTCGAAAAGTCTGCAAATTTATAATGTGATGCTGAGATATAACATTTTCAGAAATCTGAGCATGGTTATCGCGTGGATGCGTAACACTAACGTGCAAATACGTAATTCTTAAAACACACATTTACGCCACTTGTTGATAATTTATATTATTTTAGAGGTAGTACAGGCCACTGGATATTTACAACAACAATTACTGACTGGTAAGGACAGAAGTGATTATTAGAGCAAAATTATTTCAACTCGAGATAAATGTGATAACAATTAAGCGTCACTTACATTCAGTGTTCGCCAATGTGGGCCCGACCCGAAAAAAAAATACGGGTGGGTTTTTTGGGCTGGGACACTTGAGAAAAGAAAGATTAGGTTTTATCACAATTTAATTTCTTATCCTTTCAGTAGCATAGCAGATAACATATTAACCTTGCATACAATATGCTGCTATTGCAGGGTACAATAGGAAATCAGTTAAAACAAACAATGTTCTTAATATTTTAGTAAACTATATTCAAAAAATAAAAGTTTTGTTTCTTTTGAAAATCTTCCACTTAATAACTACTTAAAACTAGTACCTACACAGCACTGTAGTTCCTGTAATTTTTTAAATAATTGTTGACGAAAGTACTAAGAGAACACACACACACACACATATATATATATATTTAATTTAAGCTAACAGATTCACATTCACACAAATAGATCCAGACACGCTAATTCAGTCGATTTGAGCTACTGCAGACAAAAGTTGCGATCGTAAATGGTGATACACTTTCACCAGCATTGTGGCTTTATCAACCCCTAACGATTACGCAACTTATTCTGAAAAGTCCAAATGTAGATAAGTATTTGTCAATCAAAGAAAAGTTTACAAAACCCAAGAGGAAACATGTTGTCTTTTCGACGCTTCTTTGTCATGATCTGCGAAAATTTAATTAAGTAAATCTCTTGAATGACAGATCCTTGCATCATGGAAGCAGGATAACAGTCAGGATCACTTAACTGGCTGGTATTCAGGATGGTTTTAAGTTGACCATAACCTTGCTAGTTCTTCTTGTTCCTTACCTACACACTGCCCTCTGAATTTGGGATCCATCAGGTTAACAAGAATGTGTGGTAGTTGGATTGCCTGTTGAGATGTTTTCTTGAGTGATGATGGTAAGGTTCCAAGACATCAGACATTTTATATTTATGAAGCTTGCCCAGTGAATTTGCAACAGCAGTTAACTGTTTCTCAAGATGCATGGTTTCTTGATATAGACCCACAATGTTAAACATTTTAGAGATGCTTGTATAAAAATGTTGGTTATTATCAAGAGCTATTTTCGTGTACTTATGACACTTAGTTATTTTGTAAATGGTTTGCACAGTTAACATGTGAGTCCCAGCTAGTGTCTTTTTCCAGCTGCGGCATCAGACAACCTTGCCCCATAAGTCATCCATGAGCAAAGTGCACTTTCCGAAAATACTTGTGGACTTCCACAACATGGCCTAAAACTGTTACGGAAGAAACATCTGTGTCAATTAAATTAGAAATATGTGCTTATCTTTCATAGGTGATTAGATATGAGTATTTGTTTTAAAAATATCCCACATTTTATTTTCATTATCAGTTATCAATGCAAAGACGATACGATGTTGTTTTACTTAGCATTCTTTTATTGCTACTTCTATGATTCTAGCATACTGTTGTAATATATTTTTATGTGACCCCACATAATTTACTTTTAGCAGGTAAGCCGACCTCCCATGGCGCAGTTGGTTGGTGCGCCACCGGTCTGGGATGCGAGAGGCTCTGGGTTCGAATCCTGGGTAAGGCATGCGTATTAGTTTAAGTTTGATCACAGGTTAGTTTGTAAGCCGTCCCATAAAGAGCCTTCAGGCATAACACCGCGGCACATTGATAAGCCCTTTTCAATTCAAAATTACTATTCAGTTAGGATTTTAGCAGGAAACTTCCCTGTCTTAGTATGGATTATGTCAGCTTAAATGGGGTTATTCTTAACACTTGACCATCCGTTCAGCGTTAGCGTTACAACTGCCGTCGTGTATTTTGTCTGCCAGTTGTAGATCTGCTAGTTCAGCTACAATATCCACAAGTTTCTTACCTATGTATTTTGCTGATGGTAGCTTGTATCCAGGTTTTAAAACCCGTAGCATAAGATGGAAGGCATCCAGTTCAGCAACACTGAATGGTACATTTGCAGCGTAGAAAACCGCGGATATACCTATCTCAACATTAATTTTTGCTATTTAGCGGTCTTTAATAAATAATCCGTTATTGAATGTTACACACGGCCACTGACTGTGAATGAGGAGTTACTATGCACTGGTCTTGCTCTGGCTGGTGTAGAAGCAGCTGTTGATCCATGTATCCAGTGATGTTGAAAAATATGGACTTTGTTACTGCCTGCAGATGATCTGTCGATTTTGCACATTCAGTGCGTTGCACTCTTCTGGATGAATATTTATGTATAAGAGTTCTAATAGCTTATATTTTGCAACTAAATGTTTTTCATTTTGAGCGACCATAAATTTTAAGTCACTTATCCTCACTCACTTGCCAACTTTCGTCTACCTTCTTGTACGTTTGGCATTTCCAAATTTCTTCCTTATCATAAAACACTAAGTCTAATTGGCAAACATACTATTATGGAGTTTGGTTGACTGACAAACTTTTTTACCTATTACTCCACTTCATATGTAATAACTTAAAACCACACACTATACTGGTGTACACAGAGTGAAAATCACAATGGAAAACTATAACTGTAGGATTATAACAGGTCACACGTGAATATAAAACGGGGGTTAACTACTACTAATACCTACATAACCTCCTGCTTAATACAAACTAAACATTAAACAATACACCTTCATAGCTAGAGAAGGGAATCATCTACGTATAAACTGCATGACCACTTAGTTATAGTGCTTGAGAAAGAGTACCCCTTTAAAAAAACTGCTTGGCCAATAAACTTCAGCTATCTAGCAAGCAGGGGGAACCCCCTTTTGTGAACATGATAACTACTCCCTTTTGTTAATTTGAATAGGCCTACTCATCCTATATGGGCATGAGTTTTAGAGTTGTACAAAAGTTTTAGAGTTGTTCTTTAGAAAAAATTCCACTCAGAGCTGGCAGGAAACGAATTCGATTTTAAAACTTTTGTTCTAACTTTTTCAAAAATATACATAATACTTTATTTATAAAATTATACATTTTATATTAATTGCTGCTAGAAATCAAAACTAAATATTTTATTTAAAAAATAATTAAACATGAAACAATGTAATAAGTCTGTAAAACTCAAAATCCGAAAAAGCTCAATAAAACAAAAAAAAAACTATAAAATCTGAAAAAGTACATAATAAAACCCAAATGATTTAAGCTTTTGAAAAAAAAACTTTATTTAATAATTGTGCTTACATTCAACAACTGAATTAAATATGTTTTCATAAATCTTACCTGTTCGCATTTTAATCACGGGTTGGGACACACAACGAATTCCGAGTTTCTGAGTAGCTCGGCCACACAAGCAGCAGTTAACGAGAGAAATAGAGAGAGAGATAGAGAGAGAGAGAGAGGGCGAGAACTGCAGGTATGTGTATACGAGACTGGAACAAACCAAGTACTCTCTTTATTTCACGAATAACCAATGTGTTTAACAATCATTATCGAAAAAGAAATTCTAACTGCCCGTTCGCGTCACAGCTTACATATGTAAAATTTTATGTGAGGACATATATTGTGAGTTCACATATTTGTCATGCACAGCTATGTGAGAAATTATAGCTTATTAAGTTGTTAAAAAAGAGAATTGATTGATTTGATTTTCAGTTTTTTAACTAAAACATAATTTTACATACATTAACATGTACTAACATACATTTCAATGTGTACCGATAGTAGTTTTATCCTTGAGAAGACTTATTGCGCTACTGAGCGGCCATAAGGATTAAGTGAGATAGAGATGGAACAGCAACGGAACGCAAAGGCGTGGTAGGCCTAAATTGGACTACCCTAAGGGAACCCGCCAGCTCAAGACAATATCCGCCACGTTCCCACATGCAAAAATCGTCTGACTGATACAGTCGATAACTAAACCCAGATCGCCTCGATGTGAGGCCCGTGCGTTGTCCAGTTGATCACATTGGGCCCTTGAGGAGAGTTTGTAGTTTTAACGCTTGTATTGTTTATAGCTAAATGATTTCCGTGTTTCCAGGAAATAAAGTTTTTTGCAGAATATAGACGAGATGGGGAGGAAACTGCTTAATTAAACAGTTGTTACTAAATTACAAGAAGGTACAGAAGGTGTTATTTTTATGAAATATAAAATTGATATTAGGTCTATTTGCTATGCACTTCACATTTATTTGTAGTAAGCACCATCAGATTCCATATATATTGGGTAATTATACATATATGTTTATGATCACTGTTTAAAAATAACTCGTAGACTAACTCGTAGCTATGTATGTTGGGTTAATCCTTGCTTTACTTGAACAATTAATTTTACGTGCTGTGGTATTATGTCAGTACCAGCTTATGACATTTAAGTAAAAATGTGTGGTTAGTTCAATACATTGATCGTTCTCTTCTTAGCCGGAAAAATTATGGACTGTTGCTGTTGCTGATAAAACCTACTGAGTTAATATATCTAACTTCATTGGTACACACGAACATACTGCTGTGTTCCTTCAGAAAAAAATCGTTCTCTTGATGTTCTCGTTGTTGTGAATGCAACCTTACCCGCATTATTGTATTCTTAGTTTTTCTAGCTTGTTTATATTTTTAAATAATACAATTCCAAAAGTATTCCTATACCCAACAAGTTATTTACCTGACACTGCAGTGCAGACAAGACCGCGGAACTACGATATCATGATTACCCCACAATTTTCATTATACCATAAAGTGGCAAAAATCAACATTGTGACATAAATACGAGTTCCCAGTTCAGTCGCTATTTCTCTACTGCTGTGTAAGGTCGATAGCTAGTTGAGTATAAGGGTACTTTTGGAATTTTCTTTATCAAAAATATAAACAAACAAGGGAAACCAAAAATACAATAGGACGGGGAAGAGTAGCCTTAAGTCTCCCACCTACCTGGAGCTTTCTTCCACATTTGAGGCCGAGGAGCGCGGGAGCGATAAGGGTGACACTGCCACGCGCATCAAGTGCGCCATCCCCGCTGCACGTACCTATGGGACTTTCAGCGGAGACCCTACTATTGTATCGGTGGAACGTCTGTACGAAGGTTCAATGCAGGACCCTTGACTAGTTCTGTATGTATCTGATGCGTATATTTTGAGCCACGGTGCTTTGAAAAAGCCGTTTTTAGCCATTTTGGAGTACTCTGAAATGGTGTTTCTGATGTGTGTGACATTTAGAAAACACTCAACATCCCTCGTCTGAAGTGTGTGTGGTTTTCGTAGAACAGCTCATTGGACACACATTTAATAGCTTGGAAGGAAAACGGGTCTTTCAAACACTCTGGAACGCAGTTGAAGCGCCAGGTAAGCGGGTGCCCTAAGTGCTGTCAGTTGAGAGGGGACATGTCATGAGGTGGTCGACATGGGCGGGCCTTGTCTCCTCGGCTGGATGCACTTGAGTCAACAGCCCTAGGATGACAGGTCAGTGCACAGTGTGACCAACTGTATCGCCGTCTNTTTTATCCTTGAGAAGACTTATTGCGCTACTGAGCGGCCATAAGGATTAAGTGAGATAGAGATGGAACAGCAACGAAAGGCAAAGGCGTGGTAGGCCTAAATTGGACTACCCTGAGGGAACCCGCCAGCTCAAGACAATATCCGCCACGTTCCCACGTGCGAAAATCGTCTGACTGATACCGCCGATAACTGAACCCAGGTCGCCTCGATGTGAGGCCCGTGCGTTGTCCAGTTGATCACATTGGGCCCTTCAGGAGAGTTTGTAGTTTTAACGCCTGTATTGTTTATAGCTAAATGATTTCCGTGTTTCCAGGAAATAAAGTTTTTGCAGAATATAGATGAGGTGGGGAGGAAACTGCTAAATTAAACCGATGTTACTAAATTAGAAGAAGGTACAGAACTTGTTATTTTTATGAAATATAAAATTGTTAGTATGTCTATTTGCTATGTACTTCACATTTATGTGTAGTAAGCACCATCAGATTCCATATCTATTGTGTAATTATACATATACATTTATGATCGCTGTTTAAAAATAACTCGTAGACTAACTCGTAGCTATGTCTGTTGGGTTAATCCTTGCTTTATTTAAACAATTAATTTGACGTGTTGTGGTATTGTGTCAGTACCAGCTTATGACATTTTAGTAAAAATGTGTGGTTAGTTCAACACATTGATCGTTCTCTTCTTAGCCGGAAAACTTATGGACGCACAGTTGCTGATAAACCCTACTGAGTTAATATATCTAACTTCATTGGTACAGATGAACATACTGCTGTGTTCCTTCAGAAAAAAATCGTTCTCTTGATGTTCTCATTGTTGTGAATACAACCTTACCCGCATTATTGTATTCTTAGTTTTTCCAGCTTGTTTATATTTTAAAAAAATACTATTCCAAAATTATTCTTATACTGAACAAGTTATTAACCTAACACTGCAGTGCACACAATTTTAATTCTACCATAAAGTGGCAAAATCAACATTGTGACATAAATACGAGTTCCCAGTTCAGTCGCTATTTCTCTGCTGCTGTGTACGGTCGATAGCTAGTTGAGTATAAGGGTACTTTTGGAATTTTTGTTTATTGAAAATATGAGCAAACAAGGGAAACAAAATACAATACGACGGGGAAGAGAACCCTTAAGTCTCCCGCCTACCTGGAGCTTTCTTCCACATTTGAGGCCGAGGAGCGCGGGAGCGATAAGGGTGAGACTGCCACGCGCATCAAGTGCGCCATCGCCGCTGCACGTACCTATGGGACTTTCAGCGGTGACCCTACTATTGTATCGGTCGAAAGTCTGCACGAAGGTTCAATGCAGGACCCTTGACTAGTTCTGTACGTATCTTATGGGTATATTTTGAGCCACGGCGCTTTGATAAAGCCGTTTTTTAGCCATTTTGGAGTACTCTGAAATGGTGTTTCTAATGTGTGTGACATTTTGAAAACACTCGACAGCCCTCGTCTGAAGTGTGTGTTGTTTTGGTAGAACAGCACATTGGACACACATGTAATAGTTTGGAGGAAAAGCGGGTCTTCCAAACACTCTGCAAAGCAGTTGAAGCACCAGGTAGGTGGGAGGGAGCCCTAAGTGCTGTCAGTTGAGAGGGGACATGTCACGAGGTGGTCAACATGGGCGGGCCTTGTCTTCTCGGCTGGATGCACTTGAGTCAACAGCCCTAGGATGACAGGTCAGTGCACAGTGTGACCAACTGTATCGCCGTCTNTTTTATCCTTGAGAAGACTTATTGCGCTACTGAGCGGCCATAAGGATTAAGTGAGATAGAGATGGAACAGCAACGGAACGCAAAGGCGTGGTAGGCCTAAATTGGACTACCCTAAGGGAACCCGCCAGCTCAAGACAATATCCGCCACGTTCCCACATGCAAAAATCGTCTGACTGATACAGTCGATAACTAAACCCAGATCGCCTCGATGTGAGGCCCGTGCGTTGTCCAGTTGATCACATTGGGCCCTTGAGGAGAGTTTGTAGTTTTAACGCTTGTATTGTTTATAGCTAAATGATTTCCGTGTTTCCAGGAAATAAAGTTTTTTGCAGAATATAGACGAGATGGGGAGGAAACTGCTTAATTAAACAGTTGTTACTAAATTACAAGAAGGTACAGAAGGTGTTATTTTTATGAAATATAAAATTGATATTAGGTCTATTTGCTATGCACTTCACATTTATTTGTAGTAAGCACCATCAGATTCCATATATATTGGGTAATTATACATATATGTTTATGATCACTGTTTAAAAATAACTCGTAGACTAACTCGTAGCTATGTATGTTGGGTTAATCCTTGCTTTACTTGAACAATTAATTTTACGTGCTGTGGTATTATGTCAGTACCAGCTTATGACATTTAAGTAAAAATGTGTGGTTAGTTCAATACATTGATCGTTCTCTTCTTAGCCGGAAAAATTATGGACTGTTGCTGTTGCTGATAAAACCTACTGAGTTAATATATCTAACTTCATTGGTACACACGAACATACTGCTGTGTTCCTTCAGAAAAAAATCGTTCTCTTGATGTTCTCGTTGTTGTGAATGCAACCTTACCCGCATTATTGTATTCTTAGTTTTTCTAGCTTGTTTATATTTTTAAATAATACAATTCCAAAAGTATTCCTATACCCAACAAGTTATTTACCTGACACTGCAGTGCAGACAAGACCGCGGAACTACGATATCATGATTACCCCACAATTTTCATTATACCATAAAGTGGCAAAAATCAACATTGTGACATAAATACGAGTTCCCAGTTCAGTCGCTATTTCTCTACTGCTGTGTAAGGTCGATAGCTAGTTGAGTATAAGGGTACTTTTGGAATTTTCTTTATCAAAAATATAAACAAACAAGGGAAACCAAAAATACAATAGGACGGGGAAGAGTAGCCTTAAGTCTCCCACCTACCTGGAGCTTTCTTCCACATTTGAGGCCGAGGAGCGCGGGAGCGATAAGGGTGACACTGCCACGCGCATCAAGTGCGCCATCCCCGCTGCACGTACCTATGGGACTTTCAGCGGAGACCCTACTATTGTATCGGTGGAACGTCTGTACGAAGGTTCAATGCAGGACCCTTGACTAGTTCTGTATGTATCTGATGCGTATATTTTGAGCCACGGTGCTTTGAAAAAGCCGTTTTTAGCCATTTTGGAGTACTCTGAAATGGTGTTTCTGATGTGTGTGACATTTAGAAAACACTCAACATCCCTCGTCTGAAGTGTGTGTGGTTTTCGTAGAACAGCTCATTGGACACACATTTAATAGCTTGGAAGGAAAACGGGTCTTTCAAACACTCTGGAACGCAGTTGAAGCGCCAGGTAAGCGGGTGCCCTAAGTGCTGTCAGTTGAGAGGGGACATGTCATGAGGTGGTCGACATGGGCGGGCCTTGTCTCCTCGGCTGGATGCACTTGAGTCAACAGCCCTAGGATGACAGGTCAGTGCACAGTGTGACCAACTGTATCGCCGTCTGTGTGCGAGGTGTCGCCTAACTCTTCTCACACAGCGCTCCATTCGTTCTGCCTCGTCTGCGCTCTCGCCTTACTGGACCATGGCGAAAGTCATTCTCTTCTTCTCACCCTACTGGTGAGCAGTCTTCCGTAAAGAAGTTTTACGCCGTTGTTCTACTAGTTCTATATTTTTTCTTTAACATCTGTAGACCCCAACTCTATTTATAGTTTCATGTATTAAAAATACTGTAAGACATTTTTGATGCGCACTGGTAGTATAATTATCTGCGTTCTGGCATAAGGGTACGGGGCAAGGCGCCAGGCGCCATTCATGGTCTGTCATTTCGGTCGGTTGGCGGCCATATTTTATCTGGGTGACCTTGACCATGTGTCCATGACCTTGAATGAATTTGAACGCGAAAAAAATTTGGAAAAATCCCAAATATATATATAAAAAATTTTTTTTATGTATTACAAAAATTATCATTAAAAAATTTATTTTAAAAACTTAAATTTCCAAAGGTCCTTCCACCAACACCCTTACCAAATTTTTATTGGTTATTTAATTGGTCAATTACTTGCCTTCGCTAATCAGTCGCAGCCCACCGCCCCCTTCAACCATAATCATTCCATTGCATGCAAGCATCTTAGTTTTTTTTTTTTCATTTCCAATACCTAGGTTGCGCTTTTTTCATGATTTTCCCACCAGACAAGCTGGTGATTTTGCTACCAGGCGAGGGGCCATATTTGTTTATGTTTGTGAAGTATAGGTGGTGCTGTCAGCACCCTCCATATTGGATTATATTTTCCACACACAGTGGGAGTTAATTTCTTGATTTCAACACCAGGCGAGTTGCCGATTCAGCAACCAGACAAGCTTTCGACACTCATATATTTTGATAGACATAAAAAAAACTATGTTTCCAATTAGCGGTATACCTACATGCTGATGCGGGACTTTGACTACATACATAATTTATTAAATCTATACCTTTTATTAAAATTTAAAGATCTTTTATTAAAATAATATTGTTGTAAATTATATAATTGTTCATATAGGACAATGCTACTTTATACAATATTTTATAATTAAATTAATTTTATTTCTGTACCTTTTAAATTTTAATTTTACACAGACAAATTTAGTAAACATAAAATAAAATACAATTTTATTGACAGGCATTTTTTTAATTCAATTAGTTTTATACAGACGTTCATGCGCTCGAAAAAGTATTATATATATATATGCATCTCAATATATGCAACTTTGTTGTAGGTTATAGTATTTGGTGCATCTCGCTATTCGCAACTGTGTTGTTCTTGTGCGAAAATATCATGACATTTAATACACCGATACAATGTGGAGGGCAGCTTATGTAGGTAACTACACTTTTGAGGACATGCACCGAAGTCACAAGAGACTTGCTTGCAGCAAACCTGGTAGCGAGGCACTGATGAGAAATGCACTTCGCCTTTACAGATCTTTGCATGTCTAAGAAAATGGTCGGTACTGCTGAACTGCTTACCGCACCTGTCACACAGATATGACATGCGGCAGGGATTCTTGGCACGATGAAAGCTTTCATGGCGCCGTACACCGTAGCCTAAAGCAAATATCTTATGTCATAAGTGACACTGGTGATGACGTAGTGGTTCAGGCGAAGACTCGGATGGACCTGTTGGAGATGTAGGTGCTGGAGCTAAAGAAGCAGGTAACGCCAGCAATGGTGTTCTAGGTACCTAGGCCAAAATGTTCGGTGGCTCCATTGAAGATTTCGTAGGCGTCACAGCTGAAGAAGTCGATGATACTGTACCAAATGTAGATGATCGTGCTGCACTGGTGGCAGTAGATGCTTGTAGTGATGTAGGCGTCACAGCTGAAGAAGTCGATGGCAGCATACCATTCGGAAAAGATGGTACTGCACTGGTTGAAGTAGATGCTGCTAGTGATGTAGACATCACAGCTGAAGATGTCGATGGCACTGGTAAAACAGGAGACATATCACTCGAAGAAGAAATCGATGGCGAGAAAACATTGGCGGGCAATATCCACCCCACTTTAACGTAACTGGCCATGTATTACATGACGTAGAAGATACCCGAGACGATCCACCTTTCACATTACCCGTTGTCAAACCAAGCCTATCAGCTGACCTCCCATTGTTTATGATATACGCTAATTGATATGAATTTACTTTTATTTCAATTCATACTTGATAGGGGTTATGGACGTAGCTAAATAATGAGTCATGATTAGATACAGCACAGCAGTATAAGATGGAGTTTATTGAACATAAGGATTATACGATAACTATTAACGTGACTACTGTTTGGGGGAGCTTAGATGGAATACCAAGATGATAATTAATTATATAAAGTATTATTACCTCACGCCATTACTATTTAAATCTAATTGGAAAATCCCCACCTAGTTCATGTTGCCAGAAGCTGATTCTAGTAGGCACCCATCTTCAGTGGTTTTCTCGTTCCAGTGGCCCGACGACTAAAGACGCCGCTCCCGTTGTTACGCTGGCCTATATCGGGCGTGTGATATGGACCTTGCTTTCTTCGTGAGGACGACGAATGTTTATTCGTCTTGCGTCAGTTAGTTTTTTTTTATTTTGGGCACTGGGCTTTGATAATTGTAGGTCATTTGTTTTGGACATTGCAGTTTTCATGTTTAACTCTTAAACTTTTGCCTGTACCAGCTGGAAAACCTTTACCAACTCCGAAACGTTTTTTTACAGACTGCTTGTCAAAATTCTTGGCTCTTTGCCAACCTACATTTTTTGTTGGTTCGAGATATTGCTGAAACTGAAAGATGAGCTTACGAGAAGTAGTTGATGTATTCTTAGAACCAGTTGCATCACTTGGTTTTTCAATCAGAAGGACGTACTTTACATTTGACATAGGTGCCTCATTTGTGGCATCTTCAGTGGGCCTTGGCGATGCATCAGTGGCGTATGGTGAAGTGTCGCGAGGAAAGCTAGTGCTTGCTCACGACTGTACCTTCTCGGTGCATGCAACATGAGCCAGTAACCGCCATGCAGCCTAGGGAAACTGAATGCAATCTAACCACTCACAAGTAAGCAGCAAGGGACCCATTACACGCGTCTTGGGGCGACAGCTGCCGATCTACGTTTTAGTGGTGGAAGTGCAAGCNTGCAAACCAGCAAGCAATAGGCTACAGCACACAGCTAACGCTAGTTTACATTGCAAACGCTCACCGCACGCCACTGCGATGCATACAGGTCAGTATCTTCATTGAGTAGTGTAGGACATTCTATTTGGTTAGGGTCGGCTAGGTAGAAATCAGTCTTCAAACAAAGCGGATCAACTGACCAGATTCCAGTGCATAGAAATCCGTTGATAGAGTACTCAATTATTGCCGCCTTCACACATGCTTCTACTGTAAGTGCAGATACGTAATATTGAGTAACAAACACAGCCCAGGATTGGTCCACGGCCATTTCACAACTGCTTGCGTACCAAACCGTTTGAAGGGTTTGAAAAATCATNACACAGCCCAGGATTGGTCCACGGCCATTTCACAACTGCTTGCGTACCAAACCGTTTGAAGGGTTTGAAAAATCATTTTTCCAGGGGCTATGTCTAGTATGAGTTGTATTCCCAAATAACTCCAGCATTATAACGCCAGCTTGGCTTGCTATTTATAAAGATTCCAAGAGCTTGGAATGGGTTGTGTGTCCTTCTAGAAGTTATATTTTTTCTGTTAACATTTGGATTTACAGTAGCGACGAAGTGTGTCATTCATTGTACAAATAATGCACTAAAAATGTGGCTGTATTCTGGCACTTCAATATAACCACCTGGTGGAGCCCCAACTTTCAGTTTGTCAGCCATCCTCATTCTCTTAAAAATGAGCACTGGAGAAACGTATGACCCTGACGCACTTGCGCAACACATCACTGTTGTGTTTACACCTCTTTCTCCACTTGAGACTGAACCCACCTGGCGTTTTCCTTTCCTAGCTAAAATATTTGGCATATATTTTCTAGAATACCAACTCCAGATTCGTCCACATAAAATAGGCTTGTAGCATCGATCTTGTTTTCAACAATAACATTATTGCAAAATCTTCAAAACATGTATTTGTAATATTACAAATGATAGGCTTGTATGAGGCCTACAACTTACATTATTGAGAAGTGAACATAAAATTACGATTTTTCGTCTAGAAAATAAATGTTATGAATTAATAACAGTGATTAGGGGGAAAAAAAGTCAAAATATAATTCACGAAAAAAAAAGTACGTTACACACTGCCAGCACGGGAACTAAAACCCGGGTCCCTGCCGTAATTACCCCACAGCCTTAACCACAAAACCAACTTGTCATGTAAACTACTATTATTTATTAACGTAATATACCACTAAAAGCCTACAAAATATAAGTGGAGTTATCCTGTTAAGATAAACGCATTTATTTCATTTTAAGAGTTCTGTGTAGATATGAAACATTAACATTAATTGTTAATGCGTAAGAGTGTCATGTGTTTGCACAATTGTAGTTGTTTTATTGTGATTAGTTGAATAGCTTGAAGTGTTTCACGGTTTTCAAACTTGCAATACAT
Organism: Clitarchus hookeri; assembly: GCA_002778355.1. Classification (NCBI taxonomy): domain Eukaryota; kingdom Metazoa; phylum Arthropoda; class Insecta; order Phasmatodea; family Phasmatidae; genus Clitarchus; species Clitarchus hookeri. Next base: position 234,711 of record NQII01002782.1, read on the forward strand.
TTCTTTTTGCACACAACCGCACTTTACATAGCTCATATTTCTTGCACAAGCAGCTAGCTATATACGGTTTTGCTGAGTGTCCGCCATTTTCCTTGAGTTCGTTGATGTGGGTCAGCATAGTAGTAATATTTCTTCAGGTCTATTACAAACATGGCCGTTGTAGTTTTACAAACAAGTAATTTTTAGAAGAAATTTATGTACTGTTACAAATATTTGTAAAATCACAAACAATTTCTCAGTAAAAATTACAAACAAATATTACAGTCATAGAACAACTTCCACGGAAGCTCTTAAAGCGATAGTTGGGGCAATACACCTGGACCTTTTGATTAGAGAAAGAGGTGAGATAATGAATTCCACCAAAGGTAGAAAATCATCACCCCAGTTGGAAAAGAAAAAGAGAAAACAAACAATAATCCTGTGGCAGGAGAGATGGGAATGTTCTGACAAACGAGAATCACACATACACTGAGATAAAAGCCAAACAAATATTTTTTTTCTATAGGACCAAAAATATATAAAGTTGTCCCAACAAAGTATTATGTTGAGNATAAAAGCCAAACAAATATTTTTTTTCTATAGGACCAAAAATATATAAAGTTGTCCCAACAAAGTATTATGTTGAGAATACAAAAATTTCAAAAGAAACGAAATGAATTTTGTTCATCTAACAAAATACACTGTCAACAAAACATTTCGTTGAATCAACTGTGTTTTGCCACTCAGTTGATTGCATTCGTTCGAAAATACATCTAGCGAGTTTGTTAGTATTTTCTATGATAATTAGGATAGAAACAGTGTTTGTTAGTGCATTTAACGATGCTTGATAATTGTTTAAACATTCAAATAAAACAATTCCAACAGGAAACTATAAATTAAAGCTGTAAAACTTGGAAATGTTGAATGTTTATTTTACCTCATAAAATGGTGTTTTGAAATATGAAACACATTTTAGAAAGTATTTTGTATTGGTTTTATATATTTATACGTTGTTATTTCACATTACACAACTCGTTTAACGGCCATTTTATACGTTGTTTAACTGATCCATCAGTCAAAAAACAAGTCACTGAAAAACAGCGGAATAAAAAAGACTGATGATTCAGTGGAAAATGTCACTGAATCAATAAGTGAAGGAAAACTAACATTTTTTCACTGATTCATCAGTTAAATACACTGACGTGACTGTTGAATCAGTCAAATACTGTTAACTGATTGAAATAGTGAGAATCTCACTGATTTAGATTTAGAGTGTATGTGTACATTAACTGTTCGGGGTGTTGTATTATGTTCGTACCTGTTGATAGTGTTTAATAATGGTACTCATAAAAAATCTGTAATGTCTTCACATTTTCAGTGATGCCAAGATAATTCGAACGACAAACAGATGGGATGAAGGACACGTGATTGATGCTTTGCGTGCAGTAAAGCAAGAGGGAATGTCCTGCAACGCCGCTGTAACTGCAAACGGTATTACAGAGGCTACATTGTGGTACTATTTGCTAACTCCTGATGAAGTTGGTAGATTAAATAAAAGGTACGTTACTCAAAGAAATAAAATAAGAACACAAAGAAGCAAACCAATTTGAACGGAAGAAGAAAGCGGCACAGAAAATCTCCTTCGTTTCACCTGGATGTGGTTCAAAGCAGGGGAAGTATCCAANGAGTGTATGTGTACATTAACTGTTCGGGGTGTTGTATTATGTTCGTACCTGTTGATAGTGTTTAATAATGGTACTCCTAAAAAATCTGTAATGTTTTGACATTTTCAGTGATGCCAAGATAATTCGAACGACAAACAGATTGGAGAAAATGGGATGAAGGACACGTGATTGGTGCTTTGCGTACAGTAAAGGAAGAGGGAATGTCCTGCAATGCTGCTTTAACTGCAAACGGTATTACAGAGGCTACATTGTGGTACTATTTGCTAACTCCTGATGAAGTTGGTAGATTAAATAAAAGGTACGTCACTTAAAGAAAGAAAATAAGAACACAAAGAAGCAAACCAATTTGAACGGAAGAAGAAAGTGGCACAGAAAATCTCCTTCGTTTCACCTGGATGCAGTTCAAAGCAGGGAAGTATCCGANCCTGATGAAGTTGGTAGATTAAATAAAAGGTACGTTACTCAAAGAAATAAAATAAGAACACAAAGAAGCAAACCAATTTGAACGGAAGAAGAAAGCGGCACAGAAAATCTCCTTCGTTTCACCTGGATGTGGTTCAAAGCAGGGGAAGTATCCAATGTTACATATCCTGCGTGCAGTTGAAGATATGTGAACCTTTCCCAAAGATGACTGGATTCAGTGTAACGCGTGTAGTGAATGGTGGCACGAGAATTGCTTCAATNGGGAAGTATCCAATGTTACATATCCTGCGTGCAGTTGAAGATATGTGAACCTTTCCCAAAGATGACTGGATTCAGTGTAACGCATGTAGTGAATGGTGGCACGAGAATTGCTTCAATTATGAAGGAGGTGCACGATTTGTGTGTGATTATTGGTAGTGCGTTTCTGTGTCTTCACAAACTATTTGAGTAAAATCTTTGAAATATCACTCCATTTATGACGCGCTTGGTTGTTTCCTGAATATGTCAATTATAAGATGCGTTTTATACTTGTATTAACATAAAAGTACTTTATGTTTGTTGAAATTGAACTTTTACTTTTTTTTAATCTATAAATTGTAATATTTCATTTATTTATGAGTACAACAAGATAAAAATGGGTGCGTTGGTAATGCCTAGCAAGCAATATTTCTTGTGCAAGATTTTAATACACTGAGTGTACATTAATGCGGTGTGTTGTCTCTTCAGTGTCATTTTCGAGATTCGGTTAGTCTTTGTTTGCATGCGACGGAGTAATATCCCGGAAGTAGAACTTTGCCAGAGCTTCCGAAAGTAGCCTTGAATTGACTTTTAGCAGAATTAGACAAATTAAATATTTTTGAGTTATGACATTTTATTACTAGGAATTTTATTATTATTGCTTTTAAGGCCCTTTACTTGTGCTTATAAATGCATATTAAAGCAATCAAAATAAATGCTTCGTATGTTTCGTCATCTGACTCCAATAGGTTTGTCATCATACCCCCGTGGGGCAAGTTGACGAATTTGCTTAAATTATGTGTTTGCTTCGATTCGGTGGATATATTCTTTAAAAGTGCAACTTTTTAGGCATAATTCGATACATTTAGGACTTCAAGTAATTTTAGATTATACATTCAACGATATCAAAGCCCATCGCTTAGCTACATGTTGTTCAACATCTCAATATTGTCAGCTTTCCCCGTCCTCCCCTCAACCCATTTTGAGTGAGAGTATGTGCCATGCCAACGGTGGAAGTTTAAGTTATTTTGTTGGGGCAATATGCCTTTTTTTTCTTAAGAAGAACAGTCGATGAAAGTTTTATTAGATGAAATTAGCCTAGTAGCATACGCCCTACAAATACTAAACTACAGCATTTTACCGTCTTTTCTTAGACCTATGCTAAATTGGAAGATAAAGTAAATGCACGCTAACAACAAACACACGAACGAACAGGGAAGACGCAACGCCAACATTGTAAATAAAATATCGTAAAATAAAGGCCAATATCTAAAAACTAAATAAATAAATGTAGAACCAATTTAAGCAGACAGGAGTACAGAAAGAAACAATATGTACAAAAAAATGAGGGGCCCTAAAAGAGAATCCCGAGTGAAACTGACCCCAAATATCGGGTAGCTTACAGCATAGCCGCCATGATCGTGCTAGTAAATGCTAGGTAATGAATCATTGTTGGAAAATTCAGTTTGCTATTTCCTTTGGTTATTGTATAAAAATTACACACATGTGGACTGTTTCTTTGTACTTTGGTAGAGAAGTGGTGCCCGAATAAATAGCAGTTTTGCTGAAACTGGTAACGTCTTCTATAATGTTTTCTTCTTAAAATAAAATAAGCAGAAATAATCACAAATTAAAATATTTATGTCTAGCAACTTGAGAAAAATAAAAACTAGGAACTGTCGTTAACTTAGATATAGCGGTGCTGATACAGATGGCCATATAGCAGGTACCATTAAAGATAGACATACAGGAAAGCAGTAAATAGGTCAATTTAGGTAGGTATATATAATTACTGATAAATTCATAACACGAATATTCTAAACAGTCAGAAGGCAATAATTTCCCCTTGGCTTTAAAACTTTCATTTTCGTTACAATAGAAAGTAATGATTAAGTGTGTCGACAAATCATGGAAATTAAAACGCATAACTATGATTAATTGAAACTGATTATTACGAGAAATAAACATATTGTTGATAGTTTACTATTTATTTATATTACGCATCTAACAGTAATTTAAATAAGTAAAACATTTCGTCAAGTGAAGGGGATTGAGCTCACCTACACGTTTCAATTCACTTTTAGACCATTACCGTACCATCTGAGGAACCAAGTCAAGTTGACAAATAATGGAAAATATGTGTATTATATTTCTCAACGAAAGCGTGTAGTATTAGATTATATGCTCTTACTTTTCGTTTATTGTTTAATTGGTACAGTTAGGATTGTTAAAACCAATAGTACATATGAGTGCACTCTTTGAACCACATTGTATGCAGTTTAAACCTTCAAACAGAGCGCTGCGCTGTGATGATTACATGGCATCAACGAAATGAAAGACGTAAAAACGGAATGAAAGAAGGAATGTTCATATTACCTCATAAAATAGTGTTTTCAAATACGAAACACATTTCAGAAACTATTATGTATTGGTTTTATTTAGAGCTGGGCGGGAAAGGTAATTTAAACTCGGGAAAATTTCGGGCGGGAAAAATAATTTCCCGCGGGAAACGGGACGGGATCGGGAATTTTTCAATATCCTAGAAAATTAACGAAATGTACAAATAAAAACTTAAATATTAAGGTATTATGTCAAATTATGCAACCACTATTTGTTATATCCATATTGCTTCTAACGAACTACGTAAACAAACTGTAGAGTGAGTAAATAAAACATTAAAAACAAACTTAAAAATAATGTTTAGTAACAAATTAACGTGTCATAGGTATAGGTTACCGCACTACAAATCACACACAATATTTTAACGTTCATTCAAAACTACAAGTTTATTGATAAAAAATAATCTCTGAATAAAAATTTAAATGTGTTACATCATGCAATAAATAACACGTACGGGTGATTAACAAAATAAAAAACACGAGCAGCACTGTTCCTAACAACGACTATCATTGGGCGACATTATACGTCACGTGAAGTGCTGGCCAATAAAATACCACCTTAGATGAAGAAGATGAGTCGCGTTCGGCAACTGTTCCACGGCCGTATAACCTACAAGAACAAGAATCACATGGCCGTAGAAATGCACGATAATTCTGATTGTTATGAACTTACGTGGGAATGCAATTGCATTCACACCAATTCAAATGTAATTTCACGTGTATGCGTTGGATATGCCTTTCGGCCCGCAATGGAATTATTTGGTGACGTTTATAAGAAGTTCGCAAAATTAAACAAAGTTAATAAGAGTGCGTGAAAAGTAGGACTCGTTTCATAGCCATCTTGATTCTTAAAACAATACGGGTTTAAGATTCCAAGCGTTACTTTCTTAATGCTTGTGAGCAGTGTTCATTAATTCAGCTGCTAAAATACGTGCAGAGGAAAATGTTTATTCACGTACAACTGAGCGCCATTATATCAATAAAAAATACTTTTGTTTTAAAAATATACAGGGCCTACTTCACGAGTCTATAACAAGTGTTTCACTTTTAAAGCGACGGACGGCAGATAAAATACAATTAGCGAAATGGAAATACCATTTAGAGTGATGAGCAGTTATTTATTTTAAGATGGCACACAGAAGTTTGTTTACATGCGACGGCTGGTGGCAAACTTTGTATGCATTATATTTATATGAAACCATTAATACTGATAGGTAAGTTAACTTGCATGTATTTCTTATTTACTTATGCTGGCAAGATTAGGGCCATGTAGGCCCTCTCTTACATGTGTGTTATAGAACACAGATATAACAGCAAAATAGCTTAAATAATTTTAATCCCGAAAAATTTACGGGAAAAATTATTTCCCGCCCGACCTTTTCGAAAAATATATTTCCCGAATTTTTCCCGAAAAGTCGGGATCCCGCCCAGCTCTAGTTTTATTAGTTTAGGCGTTGTTATTTGACTTGATACACGTTGTTTGACGGCCATTTTAACACGCTGTTTAACTGATTCATCAGTCAAAAAACAAATCACTTAAAAACCGTGAAAAAATGACTGATGAATCAGTGAAAAATGTCAATGAATCAATAAGTAAAGGTAAAGGAAAACTAATACTGTTTCACTGATTTATCAGTTAAATTCACTGAAAAGACTGTTGAATTAGTCAGATACTGTTAACTGATTCGAAAGTGAAATTATCACTGCTTCAGTTTTAGAATGTAACAGACGTCTACAATTAAAGAAATCTTTATTTTTGTAGGCCTGTGTTTTTATTCTGAAATACGAAAAGCAGATTTCTTAGTATAGTAATTTTTTTCCCCCAGTATAGATTAGAAGCCGCCTGTGCCCTATAAAAACTGATCGCACTACAAAGAAAGGCTACGAGACAAAATAAAATTTCTTCTTCGCTCATGGTGGTAAGGTTTTTATAATAGAGTAAAATAATAATAGATCGTTACATAATAAATGAATTTTTTACGTCAACGTAGGCCTTTAGAATGCCCCGTTTCAGTTATCATGTGCAGACCTAGTCGAGTAATAAAAGTAATTGACTGGATGGCAGATGAATTGTTTTACTGTGTCTTCGTTACAATTATCTTAGATAATATACCACAAACTGTCACATTGTAGTTTTATTTTTATCAATTAATTTACGTAGGATTGAAATTTGCAATTAAAGTCTTGACTGAAGGAGGATATCCCTGTAAAAATAACTCTAGTAAACTTCCTTAACTGGACTGAAAGTTAATTTTTTCAAATGTCTAGTATGGAAATCATACCACATCTAAATTTGTGAATACTTTCTTAGAGTGTAGAGATTAGTTGAAGAGAAATAAAGTTTTATTGTTTTTAGTATTTTTCATATTTATGGTAAATCCAGGGGGCAAAGTTCGCATTATATTAACAAATGTTTGCAACTATATGTTATATGCTAGGACTACCCAGAGCAGGGAGACAGGTTTTCTTCTATGCTTTTTAAAACTCACTTTTTTCTTTTCTCTGCTGTATGCATTAGGCTACGCAACAGAACAAAAATTGTTTCATTGAACCTTATTTTACACCTGCTGAAACGAATAAAATTTGCTTTATACGAAATTTATTTTTTGTTCTTCAGGCATAGTTAACAGATAAATTTTATTATAATCCCTCTTATTTTAAAGAATACACGCAAAAGCCAATGTTTAAATTTCCCTTTTTGAAGTCATACTTCTTTTGGCGCGGTGAGGGTAAAAGTTAAGTGTGCAACGGAAGTTGCGCGCTCATGGTGTAACGGAATTTGACAGTGAACGTGGTAGGTTTATGCCCCAACACTGAAATACAAATTGTTTTATTTACCTAGTAACAGATCTTAAGAGTATTATTTCTCACACTTAGGTTTTTGAAGTTAGACTTCTTTTGCCGCGTGTCTTTCTTCGGTCTTTTTATCGTTTCCCTACTTACATAAATTATTTGTACACGTAATAAAATTTTATTTTAGTCACGCAAAAGAACTGTAACGTCTAAAGCGCCTACATAAGTAGCCTACACGCACCCGTTTTTTTTTTTGGGCGAAGCGCTCTTGTGCTTCTATTGCTTATTTAATAAAGATACAACATTCTGATGGTTCTATGTGATGTTGATGAGGCATGGGCGTCCTCTGACAGACGTTTCTTGAAACTCAGACAACACTGGTGGTTCGATAGATTTAAAGAGTCTACCATTAACGTTTTCAGATCATTTAAGGTTTTCAGCGGTTAGGCATAGAGCGAGCTGACTGCATCAAGAATCGCACTGGTATTCCAATAATCTCATTTCCGTAAAGTATTGCTAACCGAAGCTCTTTTATTTTCTGAAGCATTACCGCAAAGAGCTGTACGGCGAGGTATTAAGCGCATCTTTGAGTGTTTTCACATCCATAGCCCACACTGTAAAAAAAATGTTTTTTACTGAGAAATTGTTTGTAATTTTACTAATCCTTGTAACACTACAAAGACTTCTTTTGTAAAACTATAAGGGGCGTTAAATGTTTGAACTATACTAACCCGTATTCACGAGCTTCAGCCAAATGGTGGACACTCAATGACGTAAAACCCTAATATAGCTGTTTGTGCAAAATTTATGGGTGGTGTAAAGTGTAGTTGCGTGTATTTCAAGTCTCAATAATGTAAAACAATTAAAACAACACAAATAATCATAAAAAAACGACAGTTTCAATAAAACGTGACCGTATTACTCATTTGATTTTTAATGTTTCCTTGCTATACAGAACTCTTATAATGAAATAAATGTATTCTTCTTAACCAAATAACTTCTTAAATATTTTGTAGGTACTTGCAGCCGTATTTAGCATAAAAATAAGTGTTTACTGTGTAAGTCAGGTAGGTCTTNCTTAAATATTTTGTAGGTACTTGCAGCCGTATTTAGCATAAAAATAAGTGTTTACTGTGTAAGTCAGGTAGGTCTTTCGGTTAACCGTGCAGGCCAATAATACCAGGGGTTTGGTTCTAGTCCCGTGCTTGACAAGTGTAATTTTTTTTCGTAAATTATATTTTAAAACATTTTTTTTATTTCTTCTTTATTATTAATTCATTACATTTGTTTTCTAGAAGTAAAAAAGTAATTTCATGTGCACTTCTCAACAATGAAAGTTGTAATAAAAGGCTATCATTTGTAATACAAGGCTATCATTTGTAATTTTACTAATGTATCTTTAGCAGATTTTACATGAAAACATTTTGAAATCAAACGATTTTCTTGGTTACTGGGTTTCCAATTATTTTTCTTGTAAAAGTAAGAAAAATCTTAGATCGCAGCCTCGATTTATATATTCTTTCGAAAACTCAGTAAAAAAAAATGAATTTTATGTTAAAATGTTTAAGTTGCGTGACTTAAGGTAAGTAAGTGGGTTTAACTTCTCGTTGACAACGAGGTATCTATTTAAAGACTAGCATGGTTCTCAGATACGCAGCAACGGTGAAGGAATCGGACGTCCCATCATTCGTCTGGAGTGATTTCGGGAAACCATGGAAAACCTAAATCAGGATCGCCGGATGGCGAATCGTACCCAAGTTCTCCCAGATGCAAGTCCAAAGGTTTACCACGTCTAGCACTTTGTCACCTCGCTCGGTTGTATGGCTGAACAAAAAAACTAATTTAGTACACTCTAAATTTGAATAAGTGGGAAAACACCTATTCGCAATGGAATTAACCTACTCGAATCAGTGANTTAAATATTTTGTAGGTACTTGCAGCCGTATTTAGCATAAAAATAAGTGTTTACTGTGTAAGTCAGGTAGGTCTTGCGGTTAACCGTGCAGGCCAATAATACCAGGGGTTTGGTTCTAGTCCCGTGCTTGACAAGTGTAATTTTTTTTCGTAAATTATATTTTAAAACATTTTTTTTTATTTCTTCTTTATTATTAATTCATTACATTTGTTTTCTAGAAGTAAAAAAGTAATTTCATGTGCACTTCTCAACAATGAAAGTTGTAATAAAAGGCTATCATTTGTAATACAAGGCTATCATTTGTAATTTTACAAATGTATCTTTAGCAGATTTTACATGAAAACATTTTGAAATCAAACGATTTTCTTGGTTACTGGGTTTCCAATTATTTTTCTTGTAAAAGTAAGAAAAATCTTAGATCGCAGCCTGGATTTATATATTCTTTCGAAAACTCAGTAAAAAAAAATGAATTTTATGTTAAAATGTTTAAGTTGCGTGACTTAAGGTAAGTAAGTGGGTTTAACTTCTCGTTGACAACGAGGTATCTATTTAAAGACTAGCATGGTTCTCAGATACGCAGCAACGGTGAAGGAATCGGACGTCCCATCATTAGTCTGGAGTGATTTCGGGAAACCATGGAAAACCTAAATCAGGATCACCGGATGGCGAATTGTACCCAAGTTCTCCCAGATGCAAGTCCAAAGGTTTACCACGTCTAGCACTTTGTCACCTCACTCGGTTGTATGGCTGAACAAACAAAGTAATTTAGTACACTCTAAATTTGAATAAGTGGGAAAACACCTATTCGCAATGGAATTAACCTACTCGAATCAGTGAAAATGGCTCCACTCATAATAAGTAGAAAACCACCGGTTGTTTCAGTGAAAAACTTTCACTGTATAAGTGACGGGAATCAATTTCACTGAATCAGTAATTCCCGGTTGAACCATTCAGGTTCAGCAATGATCCAGGATCAAATACCGGTTTGATCCTGGTTCAGCACATTTGGCTGTTCAATGCGCCGAACTAATATCAATTTGAACCTATTCTTGAATCGTGAATTTTGGTGGTTCAGGAAGATAGATGATCACGGATTAAGTAAATACGAGTGCTTCATTTAAAAATGTCAAAATTATATTGAAAAGCAAATTTGTTTTAAAAATGGTATAAACGTTCAAATATTTGGTATTTAAACTCTGTTTGTAATATAAAAACGTATTTTAAGATTTTTATAAAGTGAACAGGGAAAATTTCAGTTTGTAGAATATAGGTTATTTAAACATAAAATCTCTGCTAAATATATTTATTTACTAGATATAAACTTCATTATAATTAAATGGTTTAAAAATGGATTCGGTGTTTTTTTACTTTTGTAAAATTTATATTGAGACATTTTTCAAAGGCTCATGATACAATGCATTTATTTAATTAAAGATGGTATTAATATTTTGTAAAGGGAAAACGAAATTTATGCTTAGCACTCCGAGAAAATAAAAGGAAAACTGGAAAAGCCATTCAGAATATCAGAAACTTTCCTAATTTTACGCACGAGCTAAATCTCATGCCGAATGTTATGCTCACGAAAGAGCAGCCCCGGCAAATGTAGTTTGAAAACACGCCAACAAATAGCGCTAAGTAGTATTTTTTTAAAATTCAAAACAACATTATTCACACCTGAATATTATTCAGTAAAATTTGTACAACAATTATTTTAGTTAAAACAGATAAAACATTGCACCATCTTGTTCTATGTGCACTACCTTCTTCAATAATATTGCTATTAAAAATAACGAAAAAAGTGTTTGCTAAGTGTTTCCACTTTAACAAAACAACTGAAACGCAAATTTTTAGTGCATTCAACTAAATTACCTATATAGTAAAGAATTCTAGTCTTAAGAGACAATGTCCACAAAAACCTATTAGCTGTCTCCGAACTTCAAAATAAACAGTTGTATCATGACGTCACGAAATGAGAGCCAATCACAAAGTGTTTCATCTCAATCCTAGTTCCGAACCGAGATCAGGAGATCTACGATCGCAACTCGGCCTTGGCGCAACATTCGTACATTGGAACTCGGATCCAACTGAAGATCGTGTTTGAACTAATATCTTAGGATCTTCGTTCAGTGCTGCTAATGATGGAAATGGCCATAATTGACAGCCAACTGCGTGCGGCGATTAAAATACTGTTTTTCTTGAATTTAGCCAAATCATTTCAGAAAGAATAAGAAACATGGGCCTATTTCCGATAGTCATTATTTATATTGCGCAATTTACAGTAATAAAAAAAAAAAGAAAATAATAACTTCGCAGATTGTCAGGATTGATAACACCCCCCACCCTCTCTACTTTTAGACCGTTACATTACCGTCAGATATACCAATCCAACATCACCATCGAAGNGTTACATTACCGTCAGATATACCAATCCAACATCACCATCGAAGGGAAAAGCATGCACTGTGAAGTTTTAAATTGTATCTATGCACTTTCTTTTAGTTTTTATTTTAAGTGGTAACGTTAGGATTGTTAAAACAGAAAGTAGATACGTAGGCCTATGAGTGCATTCACTTCGCCACATTTAATGCAGTTGTAACCTTCATACCGAGCCCTATGACGATTACCTACGTGAAAACTAAATGGAAGACTTAAAAACGGAATGAAAAACTGGATGCCCATATCACCTCTTAAAATGGTATTATGAAAGATGAAACTCACATTTTTTAACGTATTTTAAATTGGTTTTATTAGTTTATGCTTTGTTATTTCATTTGATACACGTTGTTTAACTGATACACCAGTCAAAAAACAAATCACTGAAAAGCAGCGAATTAAAGGGTTAATGAGTGAGGAAAATGTCACTGGATCAATAAATGCTATAAAAGAAAAACTGTATTTTTTTTTCACTAATACACCAGAAAAGTTGACTTAAGTGACTGTTGAATAAGTCAGGTGCTGTTAAGTGATTTATACTGTGAAATTTTCACTGATTCCGACTTATTATAGTGCATGTGCATTGATTGGAAGACACTGGCTTCAAGTGCAGCTGAAACTATAAAAAAATGTTCCTTTATAGTCAATTCGTGGTTTCTTCACACTTTTTGAATCAAACCTTTGAAAAATCACCTCATGTACGACGTGTTTGGTTATTTTCAAAATATGCTATGCATCGCAAGCGTTTTATACCCATGCTAACATAAAAGTATCTTTTTTTTTTTTTTTTTTCGTTAAATTAAAGTTTTGCCAATATTTTATTTAAACATGCTAATATTTCCTTTTTTATAAATATTAATGAAAACACTGAGAAAACAAGTGTGTTGGTAGCGCCAAGTAACAAATAGTTTTCATTCAAATTTTATTACAACTGACAAGCGCACGAATTCAGTGCGTTGTCCTTCGCTGTAATTTTCTACACTTATTTAAACTTAGTTTGCACGAGGCGGAGGAACATCCTGGAAGTAGAACTTTAGCAGGGTTTCGGAAAAGTGTGCAGTAACCGTGAATGGATTGTATGTGAAATTCGTAAAGACAGCCTCCCTAAACCTTGTATTCGAAATAATTGTTTACGTATTTATTTATTGACTACGTATTGTAAGTTGTCCGCTAAGGCGACGAAGCCGTACACCTACTATAGCGGTGCACTAGATAGTCAGGAACGGGGAAGTAATCGGCTAGCACGGCATATATTAACAAATCATTACAGGAACATGGACTTCGAAAATTTTTCCAGTGAAAGGTTAGACCTCAAGCTCGTATAATCTGATGCAGTGGTGGATCTAGAAACACATATCGAGCTAGCTACTCGAGGGGTCATTAAACGCGTTGTATATTATGTTCAAACTACATGCTTGGCCGTAGGCCTAAGTGTTAAGCCTTAATGCTACATTTAAATATCAATAGGAGTAGATATTACAGGTAACTAGAATTTCCCACCAATTTACTAGGCTAAGTGTATTTGACAGTACCGCATTATTGATATAGTAATTTCTTTCAAGGATAATCTTATTAGTTCCTGCGTAATATGGAGCTTCATGGGAAGGGCTCCACCCCACCTTCCACCCTCTTCTGGATACACCACTGAGTTTTACGCTCTGTTCAACTCGTCAGCCAGTTAACCAACAGGAAGGAATAATGTTACCGTATTACGTGAAATAATATTAAATAAAGAAAGGGACGCGCCATCACAATTGTGGGTGGAGTATGTGAGAATATTGAAAAGTTCAGGCTGCTACCAAATGAATCCACGAATTCCTCGTACCTCTAGGATTCATCCAAGCGTTCATCTGTAGTGATTTCGGGGGAAAACCTGGAAAACCGAAATTGGGATGGCCTGATCGGGAATTGAACACGGGTCTTCACTAATGCGAGTCCAGTGTGTTATTACTGCATCTCCTCGCTTATGGTAAATACATGGTCAAGTATACTCGCAATTATAGGCTATTCACGGTAAAGTGAGTACTTTTGAAAGACCTCTCATTTTGAATAGTAATCAGTTAATATATTTTATGTTAGCCTTAGACGTTTACTTCTGAGTGCGATGGAATGTACACACTGTGTTTATTATTTACATGGAAATATTTATTCAAGAGAAGGTGTTTAAAGGATCAAAAATGGCTGAAAGGAAAACGTAACTAGGGCCTCAAAAGGGGTCACTTTACCGTGAACAACAGCCTATAGTAAAATATGCAGTGTGGTAAATCACTGAGCAGTGTGTAATTCACTGAGCAGTATATTGTACTTTTTGGTTTCAGGAGAACGATCCTTGGATGTTGCAGCAGCCAAACGCACGTGATCTCCGCTGCAGTTTGTACAAAACTATAAGGTTTTAGCATGGTGTCGTTTTATAAAGCGCAAGGATAGCTAGCGTCTCTACCGAACAGTCACTTACGCTATAACGTGTAGTATGTTACGATGACGTTTTCTTTATACAGCAAACCTTCTGAGGTAAGGCTGCGGATTGAATAATTCAATCAGTTTTCATGCTCAACTGAGTTTATTGAAAATAATAACGGGTGTGTTAATAGGCGGAGTATCTCTGGCGAAGAGCGTATGTCCAGCGATTTGTTTTCAGTTCATATATGGAAGCCCACAAACAAGGAATTATTTTAATCGACACTGTGTTAAAGAAAAGGGTGTTCCGAATAATTCATTCATAGATCACGTAAGTCACGTGCCTCATAAGCAGTGAATTTATGCATTTTTTCCCCCTGCAGTAATTTTCCTTGAGGACGGGGTTTGAGACGAAGACGAGGGCCGCCTTCATTATGCGAGGAGCGTCGCGTCGCGCGCTTGCCTCGGCACCGCGCAACTTTCGCGGCCTCTTAAACTACCCACTTGATTCTAGTTAGCAAATGAAGTAATTACCTTCCCCGCTAGCGCCATTACACCTTCCCCACCTCTTCCCCCCACCCTCTCGTCTCTTACCCCTCATTGTTGTCATCGTTTTAATTCCCCGCCCCGTCCTAGGCGCTGGCCGTTCGCCTAATTGAATGAGCGTTTTGAAAACAACAAAAACACTCCGAACACGCCGGAAGGAGGAAGAGAGAAGGAGCGGCTGAAAAATCGTGTGCGGCACGGGGCGGGGCCTGGCGCGGCCGCGGTGGGCGTGTTCACAGGGAGGGGCGGGCCAATCCGCGCGGGGCAGTGGAGGGGGTAAGCCGGCCCTCCCCTCCCGCGGCGGCCCAG
>NQII01002782.1:250264-312184 GCA_002778355.1 Clitarchus hookeri
TCTCCTCTCCTCTCTTCATCTGTACACACGTGGAGCGCACTTACTCGGATCACACGGAGCGGATGCAGCGCGCGCGTGCCTGGTCGTGCTAACGCAGACCTTCACACGATGTTGGTGCGGGCCCGGAACAGCGCCTACACATCTCACAACTTTACAGCGGTCTCGCACACGCGTGTAGCCTACCCTCGGGGCCAGACGCAGGTTTTCACACGACGCAAGCAGCATCCACTCCGTGTGAAAGGAGCCTAAGCTAGCTTCGCAGCACTGGCAGTTATCGCTGGTTTTTGGCCGCGAGTTGGTATCTCGAAATGAATTATTATTATTTTACGTCTGTCGTTAAAATAATTGTCTGGTTTCCAACGTTAGCTTGCGTTTCACGCTTGCTGGTTCACCACTTGACACGTATCAAATCAACCTTCCACAATAATACCTGCTTGTAGCATAACTAAATGTGTTGTAACGTAAACAATGATTTAGCAGATACTTGTAAGTTTGCATTGCCTAACCGTGTGCAGTGAATGAAGACATATAGTGGATTGTATTGAAATCTCATTATAAATATGATATTTAATTAAATTGCCACTGATTTTTTTATTGTCAGCTTTGTGCACAGGGCCTACAGTAGGCCAAGGTGTGGGCCTACTTGTATTGGTAAAATATTTCCGTTTGTGCAATTTCAGAGGATCGGTTGGTCGCCAAACAGGGCCGCTGTCGCTATATTTCACGGTCAGATTCTCGGCGAACGGAAACTAACGGTGAGCGAGCTACACGCCATAGGCCTACTTCTTCGATAACTCTGACAGTTTATGACGACTGTGTTACACTTCTTTGCACTGGACTTATGTTGACGAGGAACGAATAAAACAAAGTATAATTTTTAGCCCTAAGACTATTGAAGGAACAGTAATTCGAATCGAATTTACTGTAATTTAGCCCATACAAATAATTACTTGGAAACTAGCTGTCAAAACAATATTTATATCCTTAATACTAGAAGAGAAAAATTGTGTGTTTACTAAACAGAGATTTATGAAATGTAGGCCTACGTAATAAAATATATACTTATTTCTTTGATTTTATTAAGCTCGAAATTTACAGGATTTAGGTCTACTTGTCAAAATGCACAGTGACTTTATATTGGCTATTTTCACAACACGAAGCGTAATAAAACACGTGTGGTAGGCCTAAGTGAATACGAAAGTACCTTTTCACCTATAAAATAATCTTAACAGTAAATATTGTAAGATGAAATTAAAAATTCTGACTGCAGCTGTGCTGACTATTTTATAACAAAGACACAATTTTAACGTAAAAAAAATATTAGGGTGTGGGAGGGGGCGTGCTTATATTGCTTTCTGTAGGTTAAGTGATTCGAGTAGTGGATGAGCATTTAAATGCTTTAAACTTATTGCTTTAATTGTTGTTCCCATGGTTTTTTTTTTATAAAAGACTACCAACTAGGCATTACGGTGTTCTCATAGTTGAAGAACAAACCCAGTTAACAACTAAAGTAGTTTAGTTGGCCCCAATTTTAGTAAACGCTATAATTAGGACATCTGATGTTGAAGTTCCGTAAACGCGTAGGAAACTTTTATGTAAAAATTTGAGGAAACACTTACAAAATTTTTGCGGAAGCTATTTTATTAAGTTATTTAACTAATTGATTAGGTTCTTACGTGAAAAAGAGTAAATCAAGTATTTTTGTTCAAAAGTATTTTCTAAACAATAGTAGACTTTTAATATCAAAATAACAGCTGTTACAGTAAATATTTGTGATTCGGCAGGAAGTAAAGTAAGCAAAATTTATAGCAGCCTAAGTATAGGTCATTAACTACTGCGTTTATTATAGACCTTGCCTTAAATCCGTTGTACAAAGGCTATCGTATTTTACAAAATACGATAGCTTCGTAGCTCATGATCGGTAGCATTTTTTTTCACGCCTTACCTATTTTGAGAGGGATTCACAGACGTTCGTCGTTTTAAAAACAGGATTCCTCATCAACCCAAGCAAATCAGCTTATATTTTCTCAAGCAAACAGTCAATATAAATAAAGTTGTGCTCGTAGGCCTATGTAACATGAACAATCTGCTTAACATAAAAAGCTCTCGAATAACATTTGCGAAAAATTACAGTTTCGACGTGTTTCGCCGTTTGAATTGGTCAGTTGTAAAACATGGGCGAATATTCATCACAGCCTCATCTTCTCGCCCAGCGAGTAACGCACTCTTCTAGGAAGATCAGACCAATCAACATCAACGTCGTTAAAACAGTTATGTCATGGGGAAAGAAATCTTGTAACATTTCAACTAGGTCTTTGTAAGTATGATGTTTATCTAAGTGGTATTCTCTAAATTGCCAGTTAGGCCTGTTTCAATGTTGGGCTGGAGTTCAATTGAGCGCATGCGCGAAATCTGGTTTCATTTGGTTGTCATTGTTAAAAGAACTTGAGCAATGCGTACGAATGAATGAATTTCAGTGAAAATTATTTTTGTCTGGAAAATAATGAATAGTGGGACAACACGTACACACTAAAAAAAATTCTTTATTTTTACAAGTAATTATTTGGAAGCTAGTTGCCGAAGATTTTATTGTTACTCTACAACTGAAATATATATAGTACATCATTTACAACACATTATTTTGGGAAAAATACAAAAAATGTTTATGTAGCTGAATATTTATAATTAACTTGAAATCTTCAACATTTGCTTGTTAAAATTCAACATTAGTTTTACACAACCTACACAAAGGATTAGTGAAATTTACTCTAATTAATTTGTAGAGTTACAAAAATATATTTGGCAATTAGTTCCCAAAGAATTCCTTGTACAAACACAGATATTTTTTACAGTGTAGATATAGTCATACTCATCCAAACCCAAGTCATTTTAAACGCATTTGGAACGTCTTGCGGACTAATAGGGCATATCCTTACTTGCAGTGTCAGGTCCTGTCGCACTACGCCCTATATAGGGCCTAGCTTAGAGAAACCTACTGTTAATAGAATATTTCTGGAAGTGTAATCTTTCCTACATCATACGAAAAGTACAAACTTCCTTCACTCTCTTTAATGACATATGTAAAATGTTTGTGATATTTATTTTGATAATTGTAATTTAACCCCTGTGTTCTGTTTCACGTTCTAGTCCACGTACTCCTACTTCAAACCAATTTAATATGTATATTAAAAACGTTTGTATTTTGAAGAAACTTGTTGCCTAACAGCGAAATATGCCTATGTAATTTTACAAAATACCTTAAATTTTGTGTGCGATGACTTAAAATATAACTTTTGTACAGTGAGAATGAAAACTTTAACCGATTATCGCACCGAAAAACACTTTTTTTATAACTTTCAACAAACAAAATTTTTAGAAATTTTGTTGCCAAAATTTTTTTGTGGTAGGCTACTACAAAAAGTTTTTTTGTAAAAAATTGCAAAACATATGTCAGTAATATTATAACTTAAAGACTTGTATTCCGACTTTTATTATCGAGAAACGGAAATAAAATGATTTTTCGTGCTCTTGAAAACCACTGCTTAAAGTTTAAGTGCTGATTTCAAACTTCTTTCATTCTAGACTATAATAATATTCATTCCGGTGAAAATAAAATAATATCACATTTTGAGAAGAATTAAGGTTAGTGATTAAGACATACTGAACTTCATAACGATATTAAAATTATGTACGCAGATTGCACATTTGCACAGTTGAAGTAATATGATTGCAGAATAATTATAGGCCTGTCCTTTTATGAGTGAATGAGTGAAGAGATTTGGACGGCTCTTGACATCGAGGTCTTGAGAACCGATGAGGGTGATTGAGGTTAATATGGAGCAGTGCCGGAATGAAAGGGCAGGGAAAATGGGAGATACTCGAGAAAACCCACCGACCAACGGTATCGTCCAGCACGATTACCAATGCAAAAATTCGGAGTGACCCGGCCGGGGATTGAACCTGGCTCACCTTGGTGGGAGGCGAGCAGGCTAACCGCTCAACCACCGTGGCTCCACCTGTCCTTTTACGAATGTTCGCATCACGACAACAGTTATAAGAACTATACGCCTAAAATTGTATTAGCAGATGACTCGGTTAATCAAATGAAATAAACAAAGCCACATTATCGCATTAGACTATATTTTCTGTGAAAGTAAAGTACACCGGAACAACAAGGCAACAATGTTTTACACGCAAAAGGAAGTTATAAGGCAACATTCCCCCTTCTCCTCCAATTCAACCATAATAACGTATTTAATAGCACGTAATTCGTTAACCCACTGACCTGTTTTAACTGAAATACTTAGCCCATCTGAAAACACGGTTTGGCAATTTCATCACCTCGTGGAGAAAGTGGGGTTGGCATCTTATTTTCAGATGAAACTTTGTAATCCCAAGATGAACCTACGCGATATTTTATGAGTAGTAGGGCCTAAGAACGATCTAAGGTGCACCATTTTCGAGAAATCCATGTGTAACTGTGAAAACAGAATGTATGTTGCCTGACAGGTAGGCAACACACCCTTCGCAAGAAAAGGAAAATCTATAAATACGTTTTCGTATTTTCCTGCCAAGATTTAGTTTTCCTGTGGTATATGTATTAGTGTATATATATATATGCTCCTGTATGTAGGGGTAGGAAAATTTTGCGGAATTATTTCAAGACAAGAAAGACATCCAACACATGTACATAGAAGTCATCTTTATTATTGGATCACAGTTCACGAGACACGCACCTAGATGACTCTGAGCCAGTAGCAGACTTGCAAGGAAATACGTAGCGAGTGCCATACTACCAGGCGTGTAGAAACACTGGCTACTGTCTAGGGCAGCAGCCAATCAACAAACATCTGAGGCTCGAGTGTACACAGGGCTGTGGAGTTTAGCCTACATGTTGTTGAACTCGCGAAATTTTCCTATCCCTATGTATAATACATATATATATATATATATATATACTTTTATTGTCTTTATCTATAGCATGCGACCTATCTGAATAACTGGTATTTTGTTAAAATAAAGTAATATTTAAATCCATGAGAACACACTGAAACTTCGAAAGGCGGGAGGCCTAATCATGACGGCCGACAAAGTTCGCACAGATTGACTTCTTCTAAGTATAAACTATTGAACATCCATTGGTTTTTTCAATTACAACGCTCGGTGATTGTACCGGATTAACATTTCCCAGTTAAGGGGATAGACTTTGTGGCGATTATTTATTTGCCGCCAGAATTACTGTGCAGTTGCATTTTGGTCTTCAACGAGGAAGGTGACAGGCACGTTAGACTAAGCACCTAATGTGCCTATTGAAAGGGGAAGTTAAAGGCTAATTGAAAGCTACGCAAGTACCTCGCGACGAAATACCAACAAGTTCAGTGTTGCTAGTAGTAAAGTTATTCTCATTTTAATGCATTCAGACTCTGGTGCAGAAAATAGCGTATACTGTAATTATTTTTACTATTACAAGAAAACCCTTTGGAAGCCCAGTTTGCCAAAAAAAATCCTTTGTAACTACAAACGTTTTTCTTCTACAATCTGCAAAACATATATTTGTAACATTACAAATAATAGGCTTATATTACAACTTACATTACTGTATTGAGAAGTGCACATAATTTTTTTCTTCTAGAATATAAATGTGTTGAATTAATGACAGAGAAAAAGGAATTATTTCGAAATATAATTCACGAAAAAAAGTTACTACTCACCAGCACTAGGACTTGAACACACGTCCCTTGTGTTATTAACCCACAAGACTTACTTAATTACAAATTTTGCACTTCTTTTTGTACTTATAGTAGCAAATACCCACAAAAAATTAATGAAGTTATTCGGTTTAGAAGCACAAGTTCTGTGTATATAAGGAACATTGTCATTAACAGTTAATGAGTAATAACATCGCGTATTTTTAAAACTGTAGTCAATTTATTGTGATTATTTGAGTTGTTTAAGGTCTTTACGTTATTCAAAATTGCAATACATTTCCTTTTGCATGCAACTACACATTACATCATCCCCATTTTTTTGCGTTAACCTCTAGGCTACAGTTTTACTGTACGTTGTTTAGTGTCCGCCATTTTTCTTGAGCTCGTGGATACGGGTCAGTATAGTACAAACCTTTCTTGAAATTTGTTACCAACACGGCTCTAGTTTTTTATAAACAAGTTATTTTACAATAGCAATGTTGTACTACAACAAACATTTGTCAAATTACAAACAATTTCTCAGTGAAATTTACAAATTTGTTTACATCGTAAAAAAATTCTCAGTTTCACTTGGCCGAGGCATGAATAAAGTGATCAGGGCAATTGCAATTTTAATTTCACAAGTGGTGGAAAATACAAATTTTGCATACAAGTAGATCTCAAGTCGGGATTTCGAAAGAGCTAAGTTTACCTTGAACAGCCTGTATCACTACTGCCTGACAAAAACCCTACAGCTCACTGGTAGAGATAATGAAAAAAATACTGGTCAGTTTAAGTACACCCCACACCAAAAAATGTCATATACTTGCAACACTAAAAACCATAAATTAGTGGACCATTTGCAAAAGAGAGTTTTATCTCGAAAAAAAAAAATAATATTCCTATAATTGTTAATGTCGGTTCAATTGGCCCCTCTGCACACAAAACACGATAAATACAACTGCAAACGGAGTGAAATTTAGAGTAACTTATATTAGGTTTGAAATGTGGGGCCCGTTGCAGAAGGCAGTATTTCCAACACAACTGCATCTGCGAAACGGAGTGAATCCAGTGAACGTGTTACAGGTGCAAAGAGCAGTAAGTCCTGCACACAAATATGGTGACTAGTAACTGCAGATGCAAAAGGTGTAGTAATGTATGCGTGCCTAGTGCCGTGGTGTGGACATCAGCTAACTCAGGAAGTAATGAAACCACCTGCACCATGACATTTCAAATCCTGCTGAACGGTTAACATTGACCAAAACTGCAAGGGGTACGATTCTTCTTCTTCATTCATCTTCATATTTTTAATCTGTGTAATGTTGGTGCAATTTTTTTATTGCATTATTAACGTGTTTATTCACCTGTGTTGTACTTTTTCAGAATGTTCTTCATAATTAGGTTTAAAACTCCGAGTTCGAAGGACATAAGTGCTGAATGCTATTATATTGTTCATTTTATGTTTAGTTGTAATCTGTGCAATATTGGTACTGTGCTTGTATTCATTTTCTGTTACATAACTTTCCAAGCATATATTGCATTTGAAGGGTTTATTCACTTATGCTCAACTTTTTTCAGTTTGTTCTTCATAATTAGGCTGTTTACATCCTGTCTTCAGGTTTTTTTGTGACAATCAAAACGTTATGAAACTAAAACATATAATCACGTGTCCGGCATATTATTAAATTTCCAGCTGCAGAAGGGTGTAATTCCACACTACATCTGCTAAATAGAGTACCCTATCTGAAAACTTGTACAGTATTTCAATTTGCGGCAAACAAATTTCTCACCTAGATTTTTAAAAAATCTTGTTAACACGGACAAAATAGTGTAGGCCTACGTACGTACTTATTGAAAGGAAAACTTAGCTGTGTCATCTATAATAATACTGGCGATTTTTTCTCATTCCTGTACAATTTGTTTAAATGTACATACTCTTTTTTGCAAGTGGTCGACTCAAATGAAAGTAGGTCTGGAAGGGATATGTGTTATCCTTTTGCAAATGTTTACCCGAAGTGAACCTTGCACGACATCATAGTCATAGTGAAACATGGTACAGGACAAAATACGGCGATGAGTTTGACGTGACGTGAGCTCCTGAGTTCAATCTTGGCAAGCATATTTCTACTATAACTTACATACCAACAGAACGATGGCAGCACAAAAAAACTCGAATAACCTGCTAGTTCTGTCCTGCCAGCTAGTCTCCCGGAAATTAGCTCACGATCTATCTAAATGTTCCATTTTTTTTATCGTGCCGAGAGTATAAAATCCTTTGAGATAAATAGTATTAAATTTTTTTGTATGTTTACATTTCACACTTATGACAAAGGTAACAGTTAAATCTAATTTCGCAAGTAATATATCCAGTTAGAAACTATATTTTAGGTTTTTTTTAACTACTGTTAGTAATTTTCTTATTTATAATATTTTTTTACTTCTATAAAAACGCCAGATTATTACATGAATGCTGAAATGTGGCATGTTTTGAATTTTCGGAGAAAATAAGAGTGGTAAATGCTTTGAAAAGTTGCAACGAAGTACACTAGAAAGTTTCACTTGTAACTCTTCACGATATTACAGATAAGACCATGAACACAAAATACGCCTAGCATGTTATGTGACCTAACACACACGCTTTTATATCACAATCACAATTCTATAACATTCACATCATTTCAGAAACATATTCACGCTCGTTGGTGTTTGTCCTAGTAATGAGACCTTGTTTGACAGAAACGTTTGTATTTGCACCCAAGCTTTACAAAAATTGCTTACGCTAATTTAAGGTGAGTGTGTTTTGCATTCAGTGAAATCTCTGTATCAGCCAAATAATATCAATAGTCACAGTTAACTGACCTCGTTTTTAAACGCAATGACCCCGAGTATCTTAAAATTTACAGAATTTAACGGACGCAGTTATTTTTTTTACGTTGGCATTATTTTAGATACGAATTCGACACAGGTTAAGTTATTTCAAACTTAACAGAGAATATATCAAACTTAAAAGCAACTATCTGTAGACCCTAAAACTATTTTTTTTGGATTATACACTAAGAGTTGTTTTCCAAAGATACCAAAATTGTTGTTTATTTTTCGTAATACTGGTTGTTGGCTGTTTGGTAATATATAACGTTAAAGGGCAACATTTCGCCCTATATATATATATGGTGCAGTTCTATGGGCAGTAACTACAAGACAAAGTGACCCTTTTTTTCGCCTTTTTTTCGGAGAAACCTTGTATCCGTGTCATAACTACATTTCTGATTTTGATACTCTTAAATTTTAATTGGGTACATTTTATAAACAATAGAAACGATACCGTTAGCAACTTAATACGGCAATATTATTGACTTTATACGCTTTTAAGGACATTGAGGCTATCAAACTTTAATGTAGCAGAATACTTTGAATTCAGTTTAGTGAATTCAAATATTTAACATTCCGTTTAACGAAGTAATATAAGGACCTGAACATGTATTACACTTGTGTTTAAGAAAACCAACCTGTAAACAACTGCCCAAAGTAAAATATAGACAGTTAAAAACATGAAATAAAAACTCGTAAATAATAGGTTAAATACTAAGATTGTTTCCTTTTTAATATTATTTTGTATTAAATTGTAGTTAGTATAAACGTCACATTAAATGCACCTTAAGACTACTATCGTGGTCTAATACTACATTTACGAGTTAATAATGCTGGATGCTGGTGCCATAGTGGATGTTGAACGTAAAACTCAATAAAGAAAATATGGAACACGTCTTAAACGAAAGTCCTTTAAAGAAATTGTAAAGAATCGCATCATTTTAAGGCAAAATGACCACCATCATGACATTCAAGTGACATCGTAAATAAGTATAGGCTTATACGATTAGAAATTTCATTAAAAAATATACTTAACTTTAAATCACTGTGNCATTTTAAGGCAAAATGACCACCATCATGACATTCAAGTGACATCGTAAATAAGTATAGGCTTATACGATTAGAAAAATGGATCCAAAAAATTAATAAATTTGATTTAAAAAAAAATGATCGTGGCAAATAGATAAAAATATCAAAATAACATATTTCCATTAACGAATAAGCAAGTAATAGAAATGAGCGAAACAATTAATGGGACAATTTCTTGAGCATAGCAGTACGTAACGTCAACGCAAATTGCTGCTTGCTGTTACGACTACAGCGAAATGCTGTGTAGTCGCTATACACTTTTCTGTGGATGTAGCTATTTTCGCTAACTTATCCTAATACATCCTGGTTTTACATCAGTACACCATGTTTCTATTGAAGACAATACACCGTATTTTTTTTGTACTTTTACAAGTGGAATGAGTCAGTGAAGAGATTTGGGTTGCTCTTAATAGCGAGGTCTTGAGAGCCGATGAGGGTAATTGAGATGAGAATGGAGCAACACCGGAATGAAAGGGTGGGGGAGATGGGAGATCTCTAGTAAACCCACCGACCATTGGCCTCGTCTGGCACTATTCCCACATGCGAAAACCCGGGGGTGACCCGGCCGAGATTGAACCCGGTTCGCCTCGGATTTAATGCGAGCAAGCTAACAGATCAGCCACTGTGGCCCCTACAAGGAAATTCCTCGGTGACCCTGTTGCCACAAAACAGTTTTTGGCTACTAAAATGTTTCTTGTAATAATGCAACACGTCCATTTGTAATATTACAGCAAGTCATGGGCTTGTATTTTAGCTTACGTTTGTGAGAATTGGAAATTAAATTATAATTTTTTTGTAGCTCTCAAAAAAAAGCAATTACGGAGGCCTATAGATAATATAGAAAAGAAAAGTATAATTAGAATCATGCACATAAGAAAACAAACACTTTGGCGGCGGCGATATGTGCGCCATCAGCTTTAATCTGAGAACAGCAATCATATTATCACATGACCATCTTGTCATACAAAGTTTCGCCTAGAATATAGCAGCTTTAGCAAGACTACCTACTGTAACGTCATTTCTTGGGACGAATTGAGATTATTGATTTAGGAAATGACTGTAGCCTTCTTCCGAATGGCAATAAACGTCTGCAGGCTGACTGCACATTCATGACAGCGCGCAGAATAAATTGCTTTATGCGTGTTTGCCTCGGAACGCCAGTTGCTGGCGTTACATATCCACAAAATATGATTGCACTCTGTTCGGTTGGTTACAACAATTATGTAACAAGGTAAATGCACTTGCTACGACAGTAAGGTAAAAGGAGAAAAAAAAAAGTTCTCTATTTGGAACAACGTTATAAGAGAACATCCCCCACCTCCATATTTTCAGTGATTATTATGTAGTAATTCAGTAGCACGTCATTCTTTAACACATTCACTTGTTCTAATTGGAATACTTAGGGCAGAGCGTGGATATTCCGCTCACTTTCAATCAAACGAACTGAAATATATATTTTTTAAATTCTGCAAGAAATTAACGAATAAAGATGTGTTTAATATGTTAATAACCCTCCTTACGAGTAATGAAACAAAAAACACACATTTGGCAAGAAGCTGTTATACAGTAAAAAGGGCAGTGAATACAAACGTATGTAAGATTTGCGGGGTAATTCCACTCACAAAAATTTTCCAAATATTTACATGCAATTTTCACATGTAAAATGGGTTTTCTGCAGCACATACACTATCTTTGTGAACTCACGCTTAAATCTTATGACCTGCAGTTCAATTACATACATTTGGCGGATTATTTTGATAAACAGTTCAGAACACAAGAAACACGTAGAGTATTTTCGTCTAGGTAGGTTCATTCGTGACTGAGTCTTGAGCTGCTGCAAATTTTTTACGCTTAAAGGTAGTTTCGTTTTCTCTTTTAGAGTTATCTGTCTGGGGACTTCGTTTAACTTTAGGGCCCGAGTAAACTTTTAGAGGTCAAATATCTGGGAATGTTTTTATTAAGGTCCGTTTTTCTTTTTACAGATTCTTCTATAATTTAAGATGAAATGAGGAAAATTTAACATCTTGAATGGTTTTTTACACGATCGTTCCTAAGTTTCTGCGATGTGAAACATTCCGAAGTTTCTCTATATGCAGCTAAAAATTTATTAAAAATATGTGACCAAACCTTTAAAATTATAATAATTATTAAGTGCGTTGCTGCTCCCAAATGCTTATTTGTCTAGTAAAGGCCTTTATAGAGTCCTCTTTCAATAACATTTGCACGTCGATTTTAAATGCGTGTAATTTTGCACCATCTGCAAAGAAAACTAAATTAACACTGAATTTACCCCAATGGCCCTGTTTACACAGAGAGCAATAGCCTCAAATGTTTGCATACATACAAAACTAACTTTCAAATCAAAGTTGCTAATCAAACCAGGTTATTGTACTCAAAGGGCGTAACCGGAAATACTACGGAACTAAGCCCTCCTTAAATAATATGCAAAGAATTCCGCTAAATGAATCAGTCTGTAGGTGGTTGCGCCCTTTGTTTGTTGTGTTAGTTTTTTGTTCGATTCGTTCTTAAATTTTTGCTCTTTCCCTTGTGACAGATTACTTGATTACTTATACAGAATTCTCTGTGTGCTATTTACATAACCATCTGCTGAAAACAGCTAAAGCTGATTCGTTTTAATTTAGTTTATTCTTTTTTTACTACAACTTAAGACAACCTCTCCAATGCCGTTGACTGTTCGCAGTTACCTAAAAACTTCTTAAAATCCCAGTTTGGGTTTTACTTTCTCTCTTTTGTATCCTTCCGCTTTATGCAACATTAGATTGGATTCCACCTAATTCATGCGTCAATCAAGTGAAAGAATGAATTTATCAGGAACATAAATAGGTAACTTATACGTTAAATATTACCTTTATGTTCTCAAGAAGAACACAGGCCTATACAAAATAAACTCATCGACTACAATTTTGAACAACATACTTTCAATATGACGTTACCGTTGCCGACTTTACTGATAACATTCTGCCCAGTTATTCTATTAAAATATATGAAGTTAGGATACTGGCTTAATTTTCTTAGTTAGCTTCCCCCCTCTACAGTAAAAACTTTCTAGGCCTCATTCCACTCGAAATTTGAGTTTTTCTACATAATAAATGCATTAATGTAATTTAATGTTTTTTGGTTCTTATGTCAGCAAAACTAAATTTAATTAACGAGAATAAAATGTCTTAACAAAATTCCACTGAAGTGAATAAACAAAGAGTAAAAGGAAAGGAATAAATAAATAAATAAAATATATATAACAGTGTCAAACTTTTCAATCATAGTGTCCTATTTTAGTCCAAACGATATCGTTATCTAAGGTTTTCAGTTAATTCTACCGTCAACAAACACGAGGTTAGGAGAATCAGATATAAGAGCATAATGACTATAAATATGATATTGCGATACGTACACTGCTCATTGCGTGGTGCGTCAAGCGGAAATTTTAACACAGTCAAACATAATCAGTCAAAATTTGCTGGTCTTCGAGGTTCCGCCNAGTAAGGAACTTTTACGAGTTTTGATTTTAGAAGTACGTACTTAAGTAACCGATAATCGTCTACACAAAAAAATTCTCTCAATTGATAATATGTTGTCAATTTTCTTCTGGTAATTTCTATTCAATGCGACATATGGAAATTTTATCATTCGCATACAACCGAAATCATCACAGACTACTGTATAACAACGTGACATGTAACCGTGGCAATTAATGAAGTGTCGTCATCACTTTATCAACGCGATGACCATAACATTGTAAGTATTGGCCCCCGCAAGCTTTACAAGAGTTCACAGTAAAAGTTATTTTTCGGTCGGTATTTTTTCTATAGCAGCTGATTTAATTACTTGAAAACTGGCTTGATTTTTTTCAGACAACTCTCTCCTTTTGCGCATGTAAAAAGTAATATTTTTTTTTTGGCTTTTGTAACTATAATTTGTGCGACAATCAATCAAGGACACTGTAAATTTATTGGAAAATAAAACCTACTTTATTATTATTGTCATTTTAATTTGTGTGTGAGGAAAATAATTGAATTCCATCAGTCGCTAATCCAGATACATTTGTGACTACTCATTTCATTTTCCTTGACTGAAAAGTTCAGCAGAGAAGTGACAACAGAATAGTTCCGTAATCCGGTTTCATAGTAGCAACAACCAAACATCTGCACCAGCTATTTCTTTTTAAAATTATAATGGCCTACAGTTAGTTCACCCACAGCCAAAAGCAACAATTAAAATTCTGCAAATCGAAAATCCGAAAACGAAACCATAAAAACTTGCCAATAATTCGAGATGTGTAAGACACACAAACGACGTCGCACTCACGACGACCAGCCCAAAAATCCGAACCGTCAGCGACGGTGGCTACTGGAGAACTACCGTGCCAGGAGCGGAATGTTTTGTTTGTTTATTACATTCGGTATGTTGCGTGAACAATCGAAATATTGCTGAAGTTGTTCTGTAGACGGGACTATCTGTTCCGCAGAAGGAACCGTGATCTCTGCTCTAGGAACTATATTCACAGTTGCAGATACAATAACTGACAAGAACGAAGCATACAAGACTTAGATGCTACCTACAACAAATCTGATTACTGTCCATATGTGAAGAATTTAGATGGGTCATGTCTGCAGAAATTTAGTTCCAACGGCCATATTTTTGACAGCTTTGTGCTAGACAAGCCAGTTTGTATTTCCGTTTGCAAATGGAATTTTTCAAATGTTGGCGATGTGAAAATTGTCAATAAATTAAATCTCTTTTACTGGTCCGAAAAAAGGAATTTTTGGTTTCGGTGGATGGTTAAAATAAATCTCAATTCGATACAAATAAACTGTTATTTTCTTCTCTGTGTCAATTGTAGTAACAAGAATATGATCGTGAATGTAGCCACTAAGCCAAATTTCTAATATATAAATCATCCTTTAATAACAGGCTACGGCAAAGAACTGCAAGCATCAGGCAGAGAAGCATATTAATACTAAAAGTTTAAGAAAATTAATATTTCAATAGGCGACTGTTTCCGTTGTAGTCAGTGTCACTTTTAACCTAGCAGGTTTAATGAAATGCTAACTTTCTAAATCACGTCCTTAAGTAAAAAGTTATTAATAATTTCTTCATATCTGAGAATATTACTGCGTGGGTTATGATAACTGGGACAAATGGAAATAGGCTTATCTTCTGTACGTCTCCAAGCAAAAAAAAATTGTACAATTATTTATAAAGAAATTAGGTGACTGGCAGGCGGTTCCGTTTCTCTAAAGTATGAAATAACAACTGCCTGCTGCCGTGTTTTTAATCAAGATCATGATTCCAAGTTCCAAAACTTTGGAACCCAAACTAATTTCATATCCAGATATTTATTTCATATTCACAATTTCCTACATCAACTCGGCAACAAAAGTAAAGAAAAAAAACAAATACGTATAAACATGGCCAAAGAGGAAACCATGTTGAAACCAAATTTTCCTCCACAAAAAAAACGGCAAAATAAAATAAAAAATTCCTATATTTGCTGGATTAAAGGCAAAAATGAAATATCTGGTAACTTGTTACTAGAAGTACGTGAATTTTGCAAATGTTTTTTCAGTGTCAGACTAGACTTCAAGCATCTGTATTCACGGTTACTTCCATCTTTTCTGAAGCCCTGCTGAAGTTCTACTTCTAGGATATTCCTCTGCATTACGTATACAAAGCGTATCCAAGTATAGAAAATTACACCAAAGGGACAACGCGCCGTATTAGCGCGCAATCAGTGTAATAATATTTTGCGTAAGAACTGTTTCATTCTAGGCATTACCAACACCTCACTGTTTCAACCCATTTCAATTATAAGCGAAATATTATAATTTATAAATTAAACATAATTTATATTGTTATTTAACCAAAAATAAGGTACTTTGATGTTAACACAAGTAATAAAAGCTTGTGATTCATAATATAATTCGGAAACAACAAAATACGTCATATATGGTGCGATTTATCAAATGTTTGATTAAAGTGTAAAGAAATTGCGAATAGACTACACTCTAAATCCGAATCGGTAAAAAAAATCACCGATTTTCGTTGAGATCTGAGTAATTGAAATCGTCAGAAACGCACAACTGGGAAAAAGTCAGCTGTAACAAAATGAATTGGTGAAAAATAATAAGGGATGCTGCCAGGAGTCATTGCTGGTAAGTCAGTGGAATATTTGCAACTGAGGTTTTAGTGATATTTGTTTAATTTATCAGTAGTCCTTCTGAAAAATTAATCATTACGTACCTATGATCAGTGCGATAGATTCACTGAAGTGTGAGTGATATTTTCAAATTTATCATTGGTGACACTGGGAAATCAGTCAATTTATTTTTGATGAATGTGTGCATATCACTGAAATTTTAGTAATGTGTTTCTAATTTGTCAGAAGTAATACAAGGAAATCAGTGATAATTTATTTTTCAACAATGCAACAATTTTACTGGAATTTCAGTTCTATTTGTCTAATTAATACGCAGCGATACTAGAAATTGAGTCTTCATTCACTTAGATCAGTGAAGCAAATTTTTCACCAATGATAGTGGTCAATCTGCCACAACCTACTTTCGACCATTGTAATTATTTCATCTCTATCAATCTAATTTATATCCAGTGGTACCCAGAAATCAGAACTTTAAGTCAGTGTACGAGTTACACTGAAGTTTGAGCCATTATCAGTTGTGCACTTTCAGTGAAAGAAAACCACATTTTAAGTTTGTGAAGTATTTCGGCAAAAATTCGCTAATTAAACAGCGGAAAGCCTCAAGAACGACCAGAGTTTCAGTCGTTGGTGCTGTGACCAATTGAAAAAGCGAAATTTTCACTGATTCGTATTTAGAGTGTATACTATAGTATATCTTTAAATATTGGGAGACAGTAGATTGGAACGTCCTGGACAGCTCTATGGACAATGGTAAGTTAGAACAAATATTGTAATCGTATGATGTGCAACCAAGTTGAGTTAAATAAATGCTTCGCGTAATGGCAAAAGTCAGGGAATGAACAATCGTGACACAAATAATTTTGTTGTTATAGTGTGCACGCCAACAGCTCTAGGCTTTTTTACAGGACAGCACAGGGTAGGGTTGAGTTGAAATGAGAGATTTGGGAGGCTCTTAGCAACAATGCCTTGAGAGCCGATGAGGGTGAAATGAGGTGATAATGGAGCAGCGCCGGAATTCAAGGGNAGTTCCCCGAGAAAACCCGCCGGCCAGCGGCTTCGTCCGACACGATTCTCACTTGCAAAAATCTGGAGTGACCTGGCTGTGGATTGAACCCAGTTCACCTTGGTGGGAGGGGTGCAGCCTAACCGCTCAGCCACCGCGGCCCTGGCTCAGGGTATGGACTTGCAACGGTGTATATGATAAAACTGCGCCAGCATTGGTCTGGAGTAGGGGTGGGAAAACCAATTTGGATGAAAACCATCCCCAGTGCAGCCAGCCGGGATCGAACCCTCAACCTCTCGAATGCGGCTCAGACACGCTACCGCATTAAAAAACACGCTAGTTTTGTGAAGAACCAAGAAGGTTAGGCTTCTGAAAAATAAGTTCACGAAATTCACGTTACTCTACTTGGAAATTAGCAGTCGAAAAAAAAAACGCTAGTTAAAAAAATCACGTGTCTTCAAATAAAAAATTTTAAAATTATAAAACGGTAAATAATATTTAGCCACCATCACATTAAGCTGGTAGCACAAGTTCAAAATGCAAGATAAAATTACCAATGTATGAGTACATATAATGAAAAATATACCATAGTAGCCTACAAAGTCAGTGGAAAACATGTTTGGGAATTGCAATCTGGTCCCGTCTCACTGCACAAAAAAAAAAAAAAGCTGTACTAATTCGTTTCACAAGAAAATAATGATCACGTTTAAGTTATACGGGATTATTATAAAAGAATACCCCAAATTTGAAGGTCTACAATATCAAAACCAAACAACCTACAACTTTGGTTGTCCAATCAAATGAATCGTGGAACTGTAACGGTTGTTTATCATATCTTCACAAATGTTCAATGTGACCACCAAGAGCGGCCCGAACGACATCTATGCGATAATCAAACTCGTCCACACTCTTATCAGCATGTCCGGTTTTACGGTTTGGATGGCGTCCGTAATTCTCGTTTTGAGGTCGTCAATGTTAGCCGTCAATAGTGGACGAAACACTTGATCCTTTATATAACATATAGAAAAAAATCGGACGGGGTAAGATCCGGGCTTCTTGGGGGCCAGTGATAAAGAGCCTGGTCACCAGCTCCAATCCAGCGTTGCGGCATCGTCTCGTTTAAGTATCCGCGAACAGCTATGTGCCAATGGGGTGGCGCACCATCCTGCTGGAAAATGAAGTCCCCCGCTGCCTCTTCTAAATGAGAAAACAACCACTCTGTACGCATATCCAAATAAGGGATTCCATAGTAACAGTGGGCTCGTGAAAAAAGAAAGGACCGAAAACAGTGTCTTTCGATACAGCGCAAAACACGTTCACTTTCGGGGAAGCGCGCTCATGTTCGGTGGTTTCATGTGGAGGGTCCTAACCCCATATCCGCACGTTGTGCCGGTTCACCTTACCATTTGTATGGAACGTAGCTCCATCGTTAAAAACCAGTTTAGACATGAAGGCATCGTCTGCCTCGTTCTGAGAAAGAACGAAAGCGCAGAAATCACGTCTCAGTTCTTTATGCCTTTTGGTAAGAGCGAGTGCAAGCTGTTACCTGTATGGTTTATACAGCAATCGCTTTCGCAACACTGTTCATACCGTCGAGTGACGAATTTGCATTTCCCGGCTAGTTTGTCGAGTTGATTTTCTCGGACTACGAATGAACGCTTGTTGAATACGTTGCACATTCTCTTCCTACCCACACGGCCACCCGGAACTTCTGCCTTTGCAAAGGCACCCTGTGTCACGGAACTGACGAAACCAACGTACGATACTCCACCTATCGGGAGGACGACGTCCATATTTGCGACGGAATTCACGTTGAACAGCCGTAACCGATTCACATTTAGCAAACTGAATAACACAGAACGCCTTCTGTTGTTCCATCGCCATTGTGATGCGGACTTACTTACAACACACGCTCATATTGTGAGGACAGACGCTCCCAGTGTCATTTCTTGGCACATTCAGACCGTCCCCTTCACATTGACGTGTCAAATGAGAGCTCGCTAACCCCTCACCACCTCAAACCGAGAGTTATGAACGTCATACAAACCGTAATACCAGACATGCTGACAAGAGCGTGGAACGAGTTTGATAATCGCGTAGACGTCATTCGGGCCGCTCATGGTTGTCACATCGAACGTTTATGAATGTATGGTAAACAAACTGCACGGCTCCGCGGTTCATTTGATTGGTCATTCAAGGTTGTTGGTTGTTTGGTTTTGATATTATAGACCTTCAAAGTTGGGGTATTCTTTCATACTCACCTGTGCACTGTTTCAATACAAAGCCTGATAACTGTTTAGACAAAAGTTCGCCAGTAAAAATCAAGACAAAAAGTTGACGAGATAATAACCGATAAAACAAATATAAATAAATGTATGATGCTAGAAACACTGTGCTCGTGTATACAACGGGCTGAAAGTTAGATAACTAAGTTACAAGCAGTAAAATAAGTATACGAATAAAAAAAAGCAGCACCACGGGAAATAAATCACAACCAGTAAAACAAGCAAATACAGGCTAAATTTACTTTTTGATTCCCTCAGAAGGAGCAATTGCTGTAACAGTTATCAAGAGGGTGCTGTCTTTCCTTCGGAATTAGAATGTCAACATAGCACATTTTACCTTCTCAGCGACGTTTTTCTTTCTTTGCGAAGCTTAGGTGAAAGCAACATCATAACAATCAAACAAAAGACGTAATTTTAAAAATAGATAGACCTGAAATCCATGCAGCTAGCAGAATCTCACTATCCACACTTTAAATAAGATTTCAGTAAACTCCCTCAACTGTGGTGGAAGTTTTTAACTTAAAAATGATATGGAAATGATACCGCATATCAGGCTGATAATATCGAAATTTTGGGCATCGCTACTATACTGTTAAGTGCGACCACTTCGGGCGAGTGAGTGAGTCAGTGAATATATTTGGACGGCTCTTAGCATCATGGTCTTGAGAGCTGATGAGAGTGAAACGAGGTCAGAATNGGGGGGGAGGTCCCCGAGAAAACCCGCTGACCAGCTGCATCGTCCAGCTTAATTCCCACATGCGAAAATCCGGAGTGGCCCGGCCGAGAATCAAACCCGGTCCGCCTTGGTGGGAGGCGAGTAGTCTGACCACTACACCACTGCAGCCACAGTGACACGAATTCAAGTTAACATGAAAAAATGAAGAAGTAGGTAATTAAAAGAACTTTGATAGAACGTTAAAATACTACGACACCAAAATAATTAAATTAAAATAAAAACAAGTCCGTGTTGTGCGTTTTAAGAAATGAGCAGGTTACATACAAATAATGCCATGGAACAAATATAGTCAGTTATCACAAGAAAGAACGGCACAAAAAAACTAGTAACCGCCAGGCAAACGAGGAGGACTGTGTATGTACAAAAAACACTGGATGAAACAAAAATGACTGCACAGACGAACATCGTGAATATAACAAATGTAGGCGTACACAGACGACGCAACGACGACAATATGCCTACTGACGAACATAATGACTAGAACAGATGTACGCGAATACGACACGAGGACAACACTGAAGAACGCAATGGCTAGAACAGATGTATAATATGCTGACGAGCATAATGGCTAGTGCATGGCCTAAGGAAAATATAAATAACTATGACAACAGGAAAAATAAAAGTTTATATACATGCACCTTCTTGAGCGTAAAAACGACGTCAATGGTGGAAGCCAGATGTACCCGTGCCGTATGAGGTCGGGCATTATCCTGCTAGAAAATGGGTTTGTCAGAAAGGAGAGCGAACATGATTGCAGTATAATGACTGCGCGTATCACCGCGCCGTCAGGTTTACTTCGTTCAGAATCAGTGGGGTGCGGGAATCGCGGGAAAATGGCACCTCTCACTATGTTACCTCTCGCTGGGGCGGTGCGCCGCTCTACAGTGAAGCGTGGATCAAGATGCTGGCTAGGACGTCTCCACACTCGAACTCGGCGGTCATCTGCATCCAGACAGGACTGTGATTCGTTGCTGAACACCACTCGTCGACAATCTGCAAGCTGCCACGCTGCCCGTCCCCTGCTCGGCGATGCTCAGGTCGTTATGGCAGATTTCGTAAGTGACGCCACGATGACAGATCCCACTTTGCTAGTCGCCTTGATATGGGACTGGTGATCCGCCGAGGTTAACCCGAGCCTTCTCGACGGGTGTGTGTACCCTCCTGTTCCCATTTCGTGCATTACCAACCCACGGTGTAGGCAGAACGGTAGCCAACTATGCTTATAAGAGGGTTAAGAGTATACTTGTCCCCATCACTCTGTTCGTCGTCACGGACGATGCCTGTGGTATGAATTTGGTTGCTATATCTTAAACAGTTCAGAAGTTACGGCTAACTATGACAATGCGGTCTCTCTCAAACTCATCCAGCTGGGCAAAGGCTTGTCGAATGCGCCGTCAGGGCATGCTGCGTGTTCCCTGAACTTGGCTCCGTGGCTCGCACTACTCACACTGCTACTAAGTCATCATTCTGTGTCTTGCAGCTATGAATGATGGAAAGACATTTACGCCTCCTAGTGGCACATCCGCGCAAACAACCTCAGTACACGCAAATTGGACGCATGTCGGGCTGTGACGATAATGTGTGGCAACCTTCGTTGTGCCCGCGCAATTGGTTCAGAGTGATTGATTTTTTTGCAAATGAGTGTGTAATACGTCTTATGATAAACACAGAGAAATTCGAAGTTTTCCGAAGTCATTACGAACTGCGTTCCTGTATATTGAGTGCATATTTCCGTAAAACGTTTCGTGATCATAAGATAGTTATTAGCATTATTGGTAAAAACGACAATGTCGTAGAAGCGGCCGCAACTACTCATGCGTCGATTAAGAGAATCTGTGATAATTTTAAGTCCGTAAGTACGTTACTTATATGCTAATTTTTACTATTACGTTTATGAAACAAGCAAAAGCATGAAGGAATAATTTGAGAGTTCTCAAATATGAACGATAAATTTCAAGTACTGTACAATAAGAATATTTATTTCTTGTCGTGAATTTGGGTAAAGGTTGGCCTGCCAGAGAAATAATACGCAAAGAAACACTAAACAAGATGACTGACTCCAGAAAATATTTTAAAATAATTGGAGTAATATAGTTTTTGAAGCGAAAGTTTCATTTTGACGAACGAAGAATTTTTCAATTTTCATGAAAATTATTACAGGAAATTATAAATGATTTTAAAATTGGTAAATATGTTGTTGTAACTCGACAATTTTAGAACTATGAATTAATTTTATTAATTTTTCTCTATGACGACAGATAATACATTTCTTATGGCTATTTATATTTTACTCGAAAAATTATTTAAATTATATAAATTATAAAATTTTTTTACGAACTCGGACGTTTCGAAACCCTTATTTTAATAAGCGGATATTTAATGATATGATCATTTCATGAATATTTTGAGCTGAATTTACAGTTTATAAACTTTCTTCACTTCAGTACTTAGAGACATGTTTTTTTAAACAAATTACAAATAAAATCTGCGAATGGTTTTTAACAGCAAGAAAAGTTTCGTACAATATGCTAATACCGTAAAAATGCTGGTCTGCAAAGCATAATCTAACGTAGGTATAGAAACAAGTGTACAGAAATAGACTGGGAAATGTTATTCCTTACACGTGAATTAACAGCTAGCCAGCCGTGTGGCTGCACCTGACTTGTAAAAAGGAACTCACGAGCAGTGAGTAAGTAGGACGATATTAGACACCTAGCACGCGATTCCTTGCACGCTGATCGCCTGCACTCTCGGTGTCCATTCACGCGACCAAAGCCCGCTACAAGACGCAGCTTGTACTGAGACGTGTTTCCGGAAGTCGCTAAACTCAACAGGCTTTCAGACTCGCTGCTGCTGAAATAACGACTGTCCCCTCCTCCTACCTCTTTGCACACTTTCCTTCAACCTTCGCCTGCAGCGTATTTCTCATGGAGTAATTATCTTGCGAGGTTTTGTAGCGAGAATCATGGAACCTTTTTTGGCCAGCGATTAACACGACGTTTTTTCTTGCAACATTACAAGTAAAATACTGCAATTTACCATGCTTTTTTTTTTGTGAAACACACAAAATTGTTTATTTAGCTAAATCTTTATAATATTTATGAAATATATACTACTTACTTGTTAAAATTCAGCAATGGTTTTACATATTCTACAATTACGTGTTACAAAATGTGCTCTAATTTACTTGTGGTGTTACAAAAATAATCTTTGCAACTAGTTTCCAAAACATTTATTTGTAAAAGTATTAAAAAATTTTACAGTGCGATGTTAAGCGTGTTCGATTCAAAGCGAGTCCTTTAAATCTGCAAAATTCGTGGGCATGATTATTTTTAATAATTTTTAATTCAGCGCAAAATAAATACGCGATTAACTGGTTTTAGATATATTAAACAAAATAATTGTCATTAGTTCTTTATTACTTTTATATAAACATAAAGCATGTAGGTAAAATTTTCTGTTAACACTGGAAGTTGTATCTGCATGCCATAGAAAATAAAGGGGCAATGTAAATTCAACCAAAGTGAACTTGAAATGTGTAATCACATTTCATAGAATGGAATATTCTCATCGCTCTTCTTTTGGCTTCCGTTTCTATAGAATATATTTCGAGAACATCGTGTCTATCTTAAACTTTCTTTATAAATATTTAATAAAATAATTTATTTCTTGAATTTTTTTATGGAAATATTTTTTAGATAAAATATTTGCTTCACGTACACTACATAGACTACTAAAATAGTGGTGTGTTTTAAATTTCAGTTTTTTTTTTCACGAAACTAGAAAACTAGCAGTTTGCAAAGATTCGGAACTTTTTACTTGGAATTCCTCTCAAACCCAGCATCAGTAAGAGGAGACTTCAGAATTTCCATGCATGTTTTCAAAATCTGTATTTAAATGTAAACAGCAACGTCTGCCACGTCTCGCGCATGCGAATGCACGTGTAGGATACGGCTGGCTCTGCACGCAACGAGGAGTCAGTGGCCGGTATTCTGAGCGCCTTCCTACAGAGAACTGTGATTTCTTGAATTTTCTGTACCTTCATTTTGAATGGCTAATGCCAACATCAACAAAGGACGTGGTACATTGTTTGCTGGTTGCAAGAAGCACGCTCGACTCACCTACAGCGCGCATTAAAGAAATTCATTATTGCTACGAGTGAGCTCGTATATAAATGCGGGACCGAACGGGTTAAAACGAACGCGGGTATGGTAACAGGAAGTTTGAGACTTCTCCCTATCTCCTTCTTCCTCCTTCTGGAAGCAAAAGTCGACACATATGACCACGGACCACTGTCAACAAAACATCCCCGTATCAGCGAATTGCAGAGAATGTTGATGGTAACCCAGGGAAGAGGGACGAGTCGAATTTCAGTATTGGCAGTGATCACTGGCGTGTTTAATATAAATATTGTGAGGACGGGAGAGAACATTTGGTCCCGTTGACTTCAATGAAGAGGGCCATTGCAATAGTGGCGGCATCACGACCTCGAGCTACTGTAGATCATTTTGGACCCACTTAAAATCTATCCATGCCGTGATCGTGGCTTTGTAATGTACCAGGTGTACATGTGTGCTCTTCAACAATACGTTGGACTATTCAGCGTGCAATCATTACACGTTTCGTGTTTATGGAAGACTATTGCTGTCCACGTCGGGCTTCATCGCTAGATGACTTGGAAGCCGAGAACATCGCCCGTTTAGATTGGCTGGCCAGTTTTAC
This sequence comes from Clitarchus hookeri, assembly GCA_002778355.1. NCBI lineage: Eukaryota > Metazoa > Arthropoda > Insecta > Phasmatodea > Phasmatidae > Clitarchus > Clitarchus hookeri. The sequence goes on from NQII01002782.1 coordinate 274,833, forward strand.
CCGATCTGGATTCTACTGGGCATGCAGCGCGTGCACTCGGGTATCGTACTGCAGGGCGTCCAGAGCCTCCGCGGACCACCTCGTGAATTCGAGTGTCTTTTGCTCAGGAGCCGGACTCCACATTCCAAGAACTGCGCAGCGTTCTTGTTCCGAGCATGGAAACCCGCAGTACTGCAAACGTCGATATCCAGGATGATCACACTCGGGAATTGCTCTTCGCCACTTTACCCCACGTCGGATGTGTAGCACATGTCATGTCGGATCTCATACGGTCTGTTACTGCCAGGAGGAATTTTCAAACTTTGCCCAACACTCTAAATATGAATAATTGTGAATTTCATTGTTTAAATTAGTTAACATCACCAGAGTTATTCAACAGTCACAACAGTCAATTAAACTGATGAATTAGCGAAAAAATGCCAGTTTTTCTTCACTTATTGATTCAGTGACATTTTCCGCTGGTTCATCAACCACTTCATTCGCTGTTTTTTAGTGATTTGTTTTTTTTACTGATAGAACAATTAAACATAGTGTATTAAATGTAATAACAACTCATAAACTAATAAAATCCATCAAATATATATTTTTTAAATTTGATTTTCGTCTTTTCTAATGCCATTTTACGAGACAACAAGAACATTCAGGCTTTCATTTTGTTTTTATGTCTTTCATTTCGTTTTCACGTAATCGTCATAGTGCGCGGTCTGAAGGTTCAAACTGCATTACATTTGGTGATGTGGGTGCATTCGTTTGTCATATTTTTTTTAACAATCCTAATGCTACCAATTAAATCAAAACGAAAAGAAAGGGCATACAATTAAGAGTTGCATATTTTCGATACAGGAACATAATACATATATCTTCTCCCTTAACGATAACGCTGGCTTGTTAGCTCGGTCGGCTTGATGGATATACGTGGCACTGTTATTCGCGTGCCGGCTTACGGTGCGGGGGTTCTGGATTCAAGTCCCGGGTAGGGCATTGGTGTGTATTTGTGTACGTTCGTCTGAGTCCCACCCTTCGTGAGAATAAGTCAACAATTATTGTCATCACATGTCAAATGTACCAGGCAAGAACGTAAACATTAAAAACAAACAATTTGGTAATGGCTTCGAAGTGGGATACCGTAACTTCAAATCCTAAACGTAGCAATTTTAAATTTTTTTTTAATACGTTGAATTGCACAGTATAAACTGCGACTATCGAAAACACGTTAATTTCTCGTACTGATTCGGCGATTGAAAAACTATATTTAATTCGCCGCAACCACTTGGCTGTCACTTATTTATTCAATGAAATGTTTTAACTGAAACAACTAATAGTTTTCCACCCACTATAAGTGAAGGAATTTTCACTCATTCGAGTAATTGAATTTCACTGCAAATCAGTGGTTTTTTCATTGATTCTAATTTAGAGTGAAGCCAAACCACTAAAGCCATAATTTCAGTAAAAAAATGTCAAAAACCACTTAAAAGAGTTTTGAACTGGGTGCACCGCCTGTACAGATTTTTTTTGAGATTACTAAGTTACTACATGAGAACAACAAAGTTTCTGTACGAACCCCCAGTACTGTATAAATGTTTATCCTTTCTTAGGTGCGTGTTTAGATCTGTATGTTTGTAAGCCGCCTCTCGATTATTCCTCAATCATAAAAGCCTGGGCGTCAATACTCCAAATCAAATAATATGGAGACGATTCTACCGAGAATAAAAACATTACAAACTGCAAAATGTACTTATTTTTTAGGTAGTTAATGGTAGTAAATAAAGAAAAATACTATTTAAGCGTTTAATGTACAAAGAATTTTCCCGTGCAAAATGGTTTTTAAGATCCATAACTGCAGGATAATTTTCTATGCTGTTGTCTGCGTAAAAGTTATTTAATAATTTTAGTAGGTCAATTATAATTCTCTTTTGTAATTTTGAACATCGGTGGTTCGTCTTATTAAAACTTAAGCAGTGTCAATTACTTATTGTATCAACCAACTATAGCAACTTTAAATATTACAGTATTTTAGAAATTTCATTAAAAAATATACTTAACTTTAAATCACTGAGTCAGATTCTTGGTCAATCGTACTTTGTTTAAGGAATTATTCTCTATTTTGAGGTCTTTTGATATTTTTAGTTCTTCTTGAGTCGTGCAGAATTATTTCTTGCTTGGGGCTTTTAATTTATCATTTTTCTTGCTAAGCAATTCATCTTCATTTGAAGACAATATTCGTGCATCGACTGATGGCGGTTTCCCTTTATTTCCGTAACACCCAACTGTTCTCTAATTTCTTGTTCCACTTATGATATTTTAATACGTAACCTGTCTCTTTTTAGGTGCTTATAATATTTATTCATGGTAATTTTTTACTTTAGTTTACACAATAACATAGCTTTATGGGTATTGCCAAAACATTATACAATTTCCGGATAATTTCTTTCCAAACACTTTACTTAAAAATTTTTCTTATTGTACCAGACACACATTGGCATCTCTTTGCATTAATTTCTAAAATACATATACGAGACATCACAACCCTTATAGTTAAAAGGGTGAACTGTTCTAATGTTAGCTCATCGGACAAAAAAAAATTGTCACCTTGAATATTTAGAGTGGTACTAACGTCAGGAAAGTTCAAATGGCATTGCACGTGGATGGTCGTGTTGTAAATATTATCGTGGCATGCCATAGGATTCATGTAATCGTATTGCGTTATTGTAAAAACGTCGTACAGTGAAGTGTATGTCTCGCTCCATGCGTGCAAAATGAGGCGCAAAACAGATGTAAATAATTGCGGAAAGAATAAAATATTCAAATAAATAATCAAATAAAAATAAATAATATATTTAAAATGTTAAATTATACATAATTTGGGCATGAAAAATGCGATAGTGTGATTTAAGTGCCAAAATGTGTAGGTGTATCGAATCGTACACTGTTAGAATTTTCTGTAGATTTACGGAAACTTTTATGGAGATGTAGAGTTAATTTACGGAAAGGCACTTCGTAATGACGAATAACGGAAATGAGCTCCGTAAATATAAAATACGGAAGCTCTTCGTATTCTTATGGCTTCGACTTTGAGACACGAACAATGCTGATGATATCTGAAGCGTATAAAATACCATCTTCGCAATGTTACTTCGTGTAAAATAGTAGTAGGTGAGTGGCAAACCACTCATGGAGTGACAATTCGTTGATTCTTGTTCAAATTCCGCTACAGGACGAAACCTTCTGTAGACACAGTGAAACACGCACATAACGAGAATAAAACAATTTTTTGTAGCATTGTTTTATAAATCAGAAATATAGCAAGCACTCTAACAAGACTTTAAACTAAGACAGGCGCATTCGTAACTTTAATGTAAAATCCATGTTTACAAAAAACATGAAAANGTTAAATTATACATAATTTGGGCATGAAAAATGCGATAGTGTGATTTAAGTGCCAAAATGTGTAGGTGTATCGAACTAGAACTGTTAGAATTTTCTGTAGATTTACGGAAACTTTTATGGAGATGTAGAGTTAATTTACGGAAAGGCACTTCGTAATGACGAATAACGGAAATGAGCTCCGTAAATATAAAATACGGAAGCTCTTCGTATTCTTATGGCTTCGACTTTGAGACACGAACAATGCTGATGATATCTGAAGCCTATAAAATACCATCTTCGCAATGTTACTTCGTGTAAAATAGTAGTAGGTGAGTGGCAAACCACTCATGGTGTGTCAATTCGTTGATTCTTGTTCAAATTCCGCTACAGGACGAAACCTTCTGTAGACACAGTGAAACACGCACATAACGAGAATAAAACAATTTTTTGTAGCATTGTTTTATAAATCAGAAATATAGCAAGCATCTAACAAGACTTTAAACTAAGACAGGCGCATTCGTAACTTTAATGTAAAATCCATGTTTACAAAAAACATGAAAAGGTGTGGTAGGTGAGAGCTCTGGCCTCATAACTCAGGGGCAGAGTGGCCGACATGTAGTTGGAGGGTCGGGAGTTCGCGCCTACGTTCCTCCGCGGCAGATTTCTAGTTCGCCCATCGCGCACTTGTGAACTGTGAATTTGTCATAAAGCCGGTCGATCTTGAGCTCGCAAACTGCCTCAAACACACACTGTGTCCAACAGCAAATGTATCGGTAAATAAAAGTAAACAAAAAAAAAGTCGTTCGAGTTATTGATTGTTACTTGTTCGATTCGTGTTCAAACCCCACTACACGATAAGTCATTAAAACTTTATATTTTTATTTCTCTGTTATACAAGGTTAAATACATTACGAAAATGAAACTCTTGTTTTTATCCCTGTTTTTAAACCTGAAATAAAAAAAAATCGCACACACTCTAACATGACTAGAAACTAAGTGGTACATGTATCATTCTTTATAAATTCTGTATTTGCAATACAATTCTTGTAAAAGTGTAGTAGGTGAATGGATAACTTGTTTGACTGTCTAAATATTTTACCGAGTTCAAATCCCGCCACCAGACAATTTTTTATAGTCATTTTTTACACAGTGAATTACCCACATATCGAAAATAAAACTATTTTTGCTACACATTTTTTTAAAGAGCATATTTAAAAAAAAACTTGCAAGTTTGTGGACACGTTCCGTGAATTCACTGAGATTTATGAGAAATTTATTGAAAAAAAAAAACGAGTCCGTAATTTAACGCAGATGTCTGGATAATTTGTAACCGGTATATTCCGTTATTTTACGGACATGTTTTCTAACAGTGTATGGTCAAAGAGCAGTTGCAAAAATTCCCAGTCCACGGGAAATTCGCGTCAAAATTGTGACCACATATATATGTATATATATACATACATATACATAATATATATAGACAATGGTGAACATCAGCGTGTTTCACTGCTTGTGAATACGAATCGCTTCGCTTCCAGACAAGAACTGCTACGTGTCAACACAAGTCCTTCACAGTCATTTTCTGAAACAACATTCCACAAGGAAGTCCATGCTATGATCGCGAGGAGCAGAGTGCTGCGCTAGAGACCTTTGCTCGTACTTGGTTTATTGATGATTGGAAATATGTAATCTGATCAGATAAATCTCGTTCCTGCCTCTATGGGAATGATGCTAAGCGCCGTGTTCATCTTCTTCGTAGACGTCAAGCTTTCAGCTATAGGATTTTATACAATTTATGGTTCAAGCTGTAGGTGCTTATCTGTGGTTCTATGGATGTTATAATTACACGTAAACGGGTCGAAACCAACTCCACGGTCCTTTAAACTCGAAAATCTGTAGGTCATTTTGCCTTTTTCTCATCTTTGTAGCAAGGAACTTAATATTTAAATTCCTCTTTTCCAAGATAATAATTCTGGTATTTACATAGCTGCAAATATGGCCAACTGGCGTGATAAACATTTGGGAGTATTCATACATCTGGAATGACCAGCAAAATTACCAGATTTAAACTTCTTAAAAATGTATGGTACTGCCTGAAACAACACTTGGGAAGACATACAAGAAATCTGGCAAAACTATGCAATTCCTTCAGGAAAGTGAGGCCAAACATTGATCTCGCTTATATATGACCTCAAAGTTAGGAGCAACCCAAATCTCTTCACTCACTCACTTGTTCAGTCCCATCGCAAACAGAATGGCAGTTGTTATTCGTGGTTGTTCAGGTACGCACCCTACAGGGTACATTTCTGTCACTGGTGACTAATTAGTTTTACCCAGTGAGCGTATCTTCGTCAGTTATGATCTCGGCTCTAAGATGTACTTAACAAAAATATACTATGACTTAAGTTATTTAATTTGATTATCTTAGGTGATATTTTTATTTTGCATATCTTATAANGATGTACTTAACAAAAATATACTATGACTTAAGTTATTTAATTTGATTATCTTAGGTGATATTTTTATTTTGCATATCTTATAAATTCATATATTTTATGTTTTAATTAAATAAATTAAACTATTTTAATACATCGGTCTAATAGAGAGAGCCAGCGAGTTGACACAGGTGAAACCATTTCTTGTATTTCGATACGGTACTAAAGGTAAGTCGAGCTTAACGTTTCGCCAACAGCGAGATAATTAGTGAAGGAGCAAGTTGCTCAGAGAACCAGGAAAGAGGAGGGAGCCTGCCATGGCCTGGAGTAAGGAATCATCGTAGCATTCTCCTGGACTGACTTTGGTAAACAATAAACAACCGATATCCAGATGGTGGGACCGGGCATCGAACCTTAGTTCTGAATTTGAGTTCACTTAAACGCAACTACGTTAGATCCGTTTTCGTATATTGCGTTTACTTTCAGAAAAGAGGAGTCTTTTCGTTGTAGCGTACATTATTTTCCTATGTAACAGGAAACCAATCTTAAAAGTTACTATGGATAAGCTGTACGGTATAACTCTACCTTAAACAAAAACTCTTTCTGTATAAAAGATTTTGGTCATTACAATTTATTCTTGGCAATTTATTCACTCGCATAACTTAAATTATACTGATTTCATCAGTGTCTTAATTTCACTGATTTCATGGTGATTTCTTCTGGCCTGATCATACTGATGTCCTCTGCATTACATTGTTCTGTCAGATAGCAAAATTTTATTAATTAAAACTTTAGTTAGTCGCATTTCACTGACTGAAACACTGTTTCTCGTTTAGCATGCAAGAANAAAATTTTATTAATTAAAACTTTAGTTAGTCGCATTTCACTGACTGAAACACTGTTTCTCGTTTAGCATGCAAGAATTTATTCATGCATGTATTCTTCTGCTAATTCAGTTAAGTTCGATCTGTAAGCTTGAAAGCAAAGAAAATGTTCTGTTCGAGTTGAAGATAAAGATTAGATTCGAATGCGTTCTCTCTGGCAGCCGTGTTTCCGACATGATAATTCAATTTAAATGAAATTTTAATAAAATAAACACATAACGTGGTAAACAGATATCATCAGTGTTTTCACGCGGAGTTCCACGTAGCGTGCTCAGTCTAGCTAAGCATCTTTTATTGGTCAGCTTTTCTTATCAAGAATATAGATCACCAAACTTACAGCTTCTTACTCGAAAAGTCAAACACTTCCCATACGCGCATTAAAAACAATCGAAGTCGTGGTACCCTTCGGCAGGTTTTGTCAGCAGGTTAAACAGGTTTTTATGGCTGGCAGACAAATGTCCCCGNCGAAGTCGTGGTACCCTTCGGCAGGTTTTGTCAGCAGGTTAAACAGGTTTTTATGGCTGGCAGACAAATGTCCCCGTGGAAAGTGGTAAACTTCGAGCTCGCAGGCCTACGGCACATTTCTTACGGTACAGACAGCTTACTAGCTGTTTTCTGTCTGGGGTAGCTACCAATCATTTCCTTAGTGGTTTGTGGTAGAGGGGCAATGTTTCTACGAGCCCCGCTGATCTCTCCGAGTGTGACATTCCCCGATGCTCGTACCATATACGAGAAGAAGGTTCACTAACGTGTTAAAAACGTCGCGAAAAGCTCCGTCGTTAGTTAATTTTATTAGGTGTATCAGATAAAATAACGCATAAACTAATAAAACACATTTAATATATATTTTTAGATGCGAAGATTGTTTTTTATAANTAGCTGTATCAGATAAAATAACGCATAAACTAATAAAACACATTTAATATATATTTTTAGATGCGAAGATTGTTTTTTATAATAGGCCTCCCATTTGACGAGGAAAGATGAACATTCAGTCTTCCATTTAGTTTTCACGTAACCATCATAGCTCTCGGTTTAAAGATTTAAACTGCATTTAATTCGTTGGTGTGAGTGCGCTCATGCGTACTACTTTTTTTTAAAATCTTAATGTTACCAATTAAGATTTAAAAAAAAGGAAGTATATGCAATTTAGAAGCTACATATTTTCAATAAAATACTTTATTCAATATATTTTTCCCCTTAAAATTAAATGTTCACTTAGTGGCTCGTTTGGTAAAGTAAAAATTTGTCAAAGGGGTACTGTGGGTTCAAATCCCGAACAGCGCAAGTTTTTTTTCACTTTTTTAAAATTACGATTAATTGCACAATATCAACAGTGACTATCGGAAAAATGTTTATTTCTCGTAATGATTTGCCAAAATTCCATAAAAACATTTTTTTTTCGCCACACGCTGTTGACTGTCACTTATTTAATTAGTTAAATTGATTCAGTGAAACAACCAGTGGTTTTTCACCGATTCTAAGTGGAGCCATTTTCTCTGATTCGAGTAGGCCTAAATGAATTTCACTGCGAATCAAGGGTTTTCCACTGATTCTAATTTAGAGTTTGGAAACTAGGTTTCACATTCTTTAGTACAAGCAAGCAAATATCACTATAGATTGGCCCCTTGTTGACAAAGTGGGAGGCCGTAATCGTATCCATGCTTTGCTGCGTCTTTTTTGTCGGCTCAAAATCCTCCGGGAGCTATCAAATGAAGGAAGGGGCAACTGCAAGAGGTATAAAAAACCATTTTTAACGTCTAGCTTGTCCCCCAATACATTTTTCTGATGCCTTGTGGATTAATCAAGCTTAGTGCGCCAACATGTCACCAGTCTCACACATACCTCCAAGCAATAATATTATGAGATGTGTTTTCCTCTTCAGTTACACTATGCCATATCAGAGCCTCCAGTTATGACATGAATGACGTTTAACGTGTTTTGCTCGCAGTTTCTTGAAATGCACTAGACCTACAATATGCAATAAACGTAAGATAAAATCCTTGCTCTTAATATTTTATTCCTTATAGTATTACGCATAGCGGTACAACTTAAATGATTGTTAGTCGAGCTATTAACACCTTATTCGTTGTATTTTTCCATGAAATATTTTCCTCTTATAAGTATTGATAGTTGTACGAATATACATAACCGTTTGTTCTCTCTTTCTAGCTCTTGCGAAAATATTCCGATCGCTTAGAAGTAACCTTTCAAGGTTTTACGGCTCGTTCGATTTCGTCAAGAAGAAGAAAACTCCGCTTACAGGATTGAAGAAATTGTAGCTGTTGAGATGGAAGAGAATGACCCACCTCTCTTCCTAAATACAAGATTATCTAAACTTACTTTTATCACTTGGTTAGAGCTCTGAATATTATGTAGGGGGTAATAATTTGCACTGGAATATGTAGAGTTTTTAAACAACATCTCACATATGTCATTATTGGAGCATTAACGGAGAGGACATACTTTCAGAAGTATATGCGTGCATCTCTAAGGAATTTTTCATAAATTTACGACATAATTTTTTACGCTTACTATGATTGGATGAATAATAAAGTTTTTTATTTTTGGTTTATTCATGGTAGCTTTGTTCATGAAAGATTCAAATAACAGTGACGTTCTCACCAGTCTATCGGTTTCCTAAATTTGTAGCTTGATGTTTGGTAAATTTTTTATAATGTATGTAGTTTAAAAATTTCCAACACAGTTTAGAAAGTTTACAGAATATTTTACAGTGTAGGTATCATATTTCGTTGGTGATGTTTATGCGAACAAGTAAACCTACGTTTAATTTTTTACTTTACAAAGAGGCTGATCATTTAACTGAGTAGTAAAAAAACTTAAAAAACCACAAAATCGTAGCCTAAGCTATCACTATTTTATTGTTTCGATCACCGAATTGAACTTTTTCAGAAACGTCAACCGTTACGGCTGAGGTATCTCGTTCCCCTGCGGTCAATGTAAATTGCGTTTATTAAGTCATAAGCCACTTGACTGATTGCGCTCGTGTTTGAAGCGGGAGCTTTAATAAGCCACGATAAGTAAGTTAAGATTAACACCAAAGTAAATTATACGTCACATTTTTTAACGTCTCAATTACAGCTGTATCACGCCTTCATCAGAAAATTGACCAAAATTTACTGACCTTAAACATAAGTGGGTGGAGAACCAACGTCATTAGAACCAGCACGACGCCAGAAATTTTAATGAAGACGGCAACTGTCAGAGAAATATTGCACATATTTAAGTTGATATACTGCACGCACCTGCACCCATCAGACTCCTTTGTACTCGTACTGCATACATTTTCTTAATATTAAAGTGTAAAAGAGGACTCATACAAAGCAAATGGTTGTCCTTACAAATTTTTAACTATATTCACGTCCGACAAAAATAGACGTTACTCAAACGAAACAAAAGTAATAAGGTTTAAATTTTGAGAAAATAAACAGCGGCATTAAATCATTGCAGCGCGCAGTTAATAATCCATCCACTATCCTTTATATTAACTTAATAGTGAACCTTTTAAATTCCTGTACGTAAAATATGTAACGTGCAGCTACCAGCAAGTCGATAAATGTTCTGTTACAATCACAAGATAAATTAAACAGTACTTCGCCTGCCTGATAGGTACACCTATACAATTATTTGCATTAAAAATTTATATAGAAATAATTCATTATCCATTTGAACCGTAGTTAAAAAGCTTAACGCTCAGGTCGTAATTTTTCTTCTGTGGGCTATTAAAAGAAACAGGACTCTGGGGATCAATGTTGAAACATATAAGCTATACTTGAGCAGGATGCTGATATTAATTAAGAGGTTCGGTTGTACACAGTGATGACATTCTGATCACAGGTACTCCGTGTATAGCATGGTAAGTGGTCAACCGAGCAATCTCATGCACAGANGCCTTGTGGATTAATCAAGCTTAGTGCGCCAACATGTCACCAGTCTCACACATACCTCCAAGCAATAATATTATGTGATGTGTTTTCCTCTTCAGTTACACTATGCCATATCAGAGCCTCCAGTTATGACATGAATGACGTTTAAAGTGTTTTGCTCGCAGTTTCTTGAAATGCACTAGACCTACAATATGCAATAAACGTAAGATAAAATCCTTGCTCTTAATATTTTATTCCTTATAGTATTACGCATAGCGGTACAACTTAAATGATTGTTAGTCGAGCTATTAACACCTTATTCGTTGTATTTTTCCATGAAATATTTTCCTCTTATAAGTATTGATAGTTGTACGAATATACATAACCGTTTGTTCTCTCTTTCTAGCTCTTGCGAAAATATTCCGATCGCTTAGAAGTAACCTTTCAAGGTTTTACGGCTCGTTCGATTTCGTCAAGAAGAAGAAAACTCCGCTTACAGGATTGAAGAAATTGTAGCTGTTGAGATGGAAGAGAATGACCCACCTCTCTTCCTAAATACAAGATTATCTAAACTTACTTTTATCACTTGGTTAGAGCTCTGAATATTATGTAGGGGGTAATAATTTGCACTGGAATATGTAGAGTTTTTAAACAACATCTCACATATGTCATTATTGGAGCATTAACGGAGAGGACATACTTTCAGAAGTATATGCGTGCATCTCTAAGGAATTTTTCATAAATTTACGACATAATTTTTTACGCTTACTATGATTGGATGAATAATAAAGTTTTTTATTTTTGGTTTATTCATGGTAGCTTTCCTACTTTTGTTCATGAAAGATTCAAATAACAGTGACGTTCTCACCAGTCTATCGGTTTCCTAAATTTGTAGCTTGATGTTTGNGACTATGATTGGATGAATAGTAAAGTTTTTTATTTTTGGTTTATTCATGGTAGCTTTGTTCATGAAAGATTCAAATAACAGTGACGTTCTCACCAGTCTATCGGTTTCCTAAATTTGTAGCTTGATGTTTGGTAAATTTTTTATAATGTATGTAGTTTAAAAATTTCCAACACAGTTTAGAAAGTTTACAGAATATTTTACAGTGTAGGTATCATATTTCGTTGGTGATGTTTATGCGAACAAGTAAACCAACGTTTAATTTTTTACTTTACAAAGAGGCTGATCATTTAACTGAGTAGTAAAAAAACTTAAAAAACCACAAAATCGTAGCCTAAGCTATCACTATTTTATTGTTTCGATCACCGAATTGAACTTTTTCAGAAACGTCAACCGTTACGGCTGAGGTATCTCGTTCCCCTGCGGTCAATGTAAATTGCGTTTATTAAGTCATAAGCCACTTGACTGATTGCGCTCGTGTTTGAAGCGGGAGCTTTAATAAGCCACGATAAGTAAGTTAAGATTAACACCAAAGTAAATTATACGTCACATTTTTTAACGTCTCAATTACAGCTGTATCACGCCTTCATCAGAAAATTGACCAAAATTTACTGACCTTAAACATAAGTGGGTGGAGAACCAACGTCATTAGAACCAGCACGACGCCAGAAATTTTAATGAAGACGGCAACTGTCAGAGAAATATTGCACATATTTAAGTTGATATACTGCACGCACCTGCANAGAACCAGCAAGACGCCAGAAATTTTAATGAAGACGGCAACTGTCAGAGAAATATTGCACATATTTAAGTTGATATACTGCACGCACCTGCACCCATCAGACTCCTTTGTACTCGTACTGCATACATTTTCTTAATATTAAAGTGTAAAAGAGGACTCATACAAAGCAAATGGTTGTCCTTACAAATTGTTAACTATATTCACGTCCGACAAAAATAGACGTTACTCNGTTAACTATATTCACTTCCGACAAAAATAGACGTTACTCAAACGAAACAAAAGTAATAAGGTTTAAATTTTGATAAAATAAACAGCGGCATTAAATCATTGCAGTGAGCAGTTAATAATCCATCCACCATCCTTTACATTCACTTAATAGCGAGCCTTTGAAATTCCTGTACGTAAAATGTGTAACGTGCTGCTACCAGCAAGTTGTTAAATGTTCTGTTACAATCACAATATTAATGCAACAGTACTTCGCGTGCCTGATAGGTACACCTATACAATTATTTGCTTTTAAAATTTATAAAGAAAAAATTCATTATCCGTTCGAACGGTAGTTAAAAATCTTAACGCTCAGGTCGTAATTTTTCTTCTGTGGGCTATTATTAAAAGAAACGGAACTCTGGGGATCAATGTTGAAACATATACGCTATTCTTGAGCAGGATGCTGATATTAATTAAGAGGTTCGGTTGTAAACAGTGATGACATTCTGATCACAGGTACTCCGTGTATAGCATGGTAAGTGGTCAACCGAGCAATCTCATGCACAGAGTTCCGAAGAGTAACTACAGGTGACGGTGTAAAGTTAAGTAGTATGTTCTTTACTAAGAGGGTAATATGAGTACTGCGAAAGCAATGGAATTACGTACAGTTAAAACACAATAGAGCATGGTGTGCATTGCTGAATGAGAAAGTAAGAAGTCATTAATACTACGNGACTACAGGTGACGGAGTAAAGTTAAGTAGTATGTTCTTTACTAAGAGGGTAATATGAGTACTGCGAAAGAAATGGAATTACGTACAGTTAAAACACAATAGAGCATGGTGTGCATTGCTGAATGAGAAAGTAAGAAGTCATTAATACTGCGGTAATAATTTTTGAAAATAAAGAAATTCACATGTTAGGCCTACTTGTTCATTGCCATATCCGATATTTTAAACTTTCTGAGTATTTTTTTAATACTTGATACAGTCTATTGAGGCACTATTCAGATTGATACGATTTTAAAACATGAATATTACTGAACTATATTTTGAGCCAATATTAATGACACAATTTATTAGCATTTTTTTGCGTTTTTAATATATATTGGTGTTACTATCGTGTATTGTAACTGCTGTGGCGTACGGCAATATTAATTTCAGATCAAAGTGAGGTAATTTGTATTATTATGTGTTCAATAGCAAATACTGAGTTGTGAATAATATTAAGGCATTACCGTGACGCGTGACGGGTACAGAGGATAGGACTTGCGTTGTATTCACACCCTGAGAAATAATCCCCGGTGATGTCCCGAGATATAAGAATAAGCTGGGATGAACCTCAGTGAGAAGGAAATAGGGAAAGTCCCGAAAATTAGCTGACGCAGCCCTCTGTGAAGGAAACAGGGTAACCCCCTGGCCGAGATTACTGCCGACACAGCTTACGGAAACCCCGAGATGGTTGCCGCACCCCTCCCTTCTCACGTAGTTTGAGCGAGCGAGTCGCTGACGAGACCGAAATCTTATACAAAAAAACGTGCGAGTTACGCCGGGGAAGTCCCTGTTTCTGTCGACACAAATCGCTGACAGCCAATTTGAATATATCGAGAGGCAGGTTAAATTCAGGAGCAGACAATGTTCGTGGGCAGTCATTCAATGGTCGCCGGGCAGTGGTGAGCATTCAGTCGTGGACAGATAAGGCAGTTAGGCGAGAGGCAGTCATATCAACGGGCCGGAGTTCGGGACCGGCCCCAGGCAGTAATGAACAATCAGTTGTTCGCAGTCAGTTGTTCGGGAGAAATTATCGCCAGCCGAGACGGTAGTAGTTCGGCGGTTCAGCCACGAGACGAGATAGATGAAGCCGAAACGGGAGTAAACAGTCGTGTGACGAGAACAGNTCTGATCACAGGTACTCCGTGTATAGCATGGTAAGTGGTCAACCGAGCAATCTCATGCACAGAGTTCCGAAGAGTAACTACAGGTGACGGTGTAAAGTTAAGTAGTATTTTCTTTACTAAGAGGGTAATATGAGTACTGCGAAAGCAATGGAATTACGTACAGTTAAAACACAATAGAGCATGGTGTGCATTGCTGAATGAGAAAGTAAGAAGTCATTAATACTACGGTAATAATTTTTGAAAATAAAGAAATTTACATGTTAGGCCTACTTGTTCATTGCCATATCCGATATTTTAAACTTTCTGCGNACGGTAATAATTTTTGAAAATAAATAAATTTACATGTTAGGCCTACTTGTTCATTGCCATATCCGATATTTTAAACTTTCTGCGTATTTTTTTAATACTTGATACAGTCTATTGAGGCACTATTCAGATTGATACGATTTTAAAACATGAATATTACTGAACTATATTTTGAGCCAATATTAATGACACAATTTATTAGCATTTTTTTGCGTTTTTAATATATATTGGTGTTACTATCGTTTATTGTAACTGCTGTGGCGTATGGCAATATTAATTTCAGATCAAAGTGAGGTAATTTGTATTATTATGTGTTCAATAACAAATACTGAGTTGTGAATAATATTAAGGCATTACCGTGACGCGTGACGGGTACAGAGGATAGGACTTGCGCTGTATTCACACCCTGAGAAATAATCCCCGGGGATGTCCCGAGATATAAGAATACGCTGGGATGAACCTCAGTGAGAAGGAAATAGGGAAAGTCCTGAAAATTAGCTGACGCAGCCCTCTGCGAAGGAAACAGGGTAACCCCCTGGCCGAGATAACTGCCAACACAGCTTACGGGAAACCCCGAGATGGTTGCCGCACCCCTCCCTTCTCCCTTAGTTTGAGCGAGCGAGTCGCTGACGAGACCGAAATCTTATACAAAAAAACGTGCGAGATACGCCGGGGAAGTCCCTGTTTCTGTCGACACAAATCGCTGACAGCCAATTTGAATATATCGAGATGCTGGTTAAATTCAGGAGCAGCCAAGGTTCGTGGGCAGTCATTCAATGGTCGCCGGGCAGTGGTGAGCATTCAGTCGTGGACCGATACGGCAGTTAGGTGAGAGGCAGTCATATCAACGGGCCGGAGTTCGGGACCGGCCCCAGGCAGTAATGAACAATCAGTTGTTCGCAGTCAGTTGTTCGGGAGAAATTATCGCCAGCCGAGACGGGAGTAGTTCGGCGGTTCAGCCGCGAGACGAGATAGATGAAGCCGAAACGGGAGTAAACAGTCGTGTGACGAGAACAGTGCCGAGAATATGAGTAAATTCCCGCAAACGAGTGGCAGCCCAGTCCGACTGGCACCATTTCCCGATAAGGTGAGTCGTGAGCCGAAACTTCATGTGTAAATTCCCGAGNCCCCGATAAGGTGAGTCGTGAGCCGAAACTTCATGTGTAAATTCCCGAGACAAACCGAGTTGAAGTGCCGAGAACTTATGAATTCATTTCCGAAAACGTAGTGACAGTTTACGAGGCGGAGAAGTTGAGAGCGCGAGACGAGTCGTGGCAGACGTCGACGTAGGAGAGGGGACGCGAGGTCTCCGATNGTGTGACGAGAACAGTGCCGAGAATATGAGTAAATTCCCGCAAACGAGTGGCAGCCCAGTCCGACTGGCACCATTTCCCGATAAGGTGAGTCGTGAGCCGAAACTTCATGTGTAAATTCCCGAGACAAACCGAGTTGAAAGGCCGAGAACTTATGAATTCATTTCCGAAAACGTAGTGACAGTTTACGAGGCGGAGAAGTTGAGCGCGCGAGACGAGTCGTGGCAGACGTCGACGTAGGAGAGGGGACGCGAGGTCTCCGATGAGGAACGCCAGCCGAGATCAAAGAGAAAGCACAAGTCCCGGGAAACCAATCCCGGACTTCCGAGAAGGGAAGCCGAGCTGAGGCAGCTACTTCAACCAAAGGCGAAGACGAGTGGTGAGCTTCAGCCGCGAAGCGCCACATCGAGCGAGAGGGAGAGTCNCTACTTCAACCAAAGGCGAAGACGAGTGGTGAGCTTCAGCCGCGAAGCGCCACATCGAGCGAGAGGGAGAGTCCAACGGGACGTGGTAGGGAGTCAGTCGAAGCCGAAGGAAGAAACCAGCTGAGTACAGCACGTCAACTAGAGCCAGTCCGAAGGCCTGAACCAGGGCCACCCAACTCACCATGCCTCAGCTACCAACGAAGACAACTCACCAAAAGCCGCAGTCACAGATAAGTAGAGAAACGTCTCCCTTCAACAACATTCCCCGACGCATAGTATTCAGCCCAATAGCCCGTCAGGCAAACGACTTGCAGGGGGTCAGTCTCGCCAGGGTGTGTAATAACTATGTGACCTTCAGATCAATAAAATCCGGGTGTGTTAAATAACTGAGAATACTAGTATTTGTTTACCCCTAAAGCAACATCCTCAGGTGCCCTTAGTCTGCACTGAAATAATTGAACTATTATGAACTACTGGCCACCCCCTGTATAACTCAGGTGGCCGAGTAGCGACAACCGTTTCCAAGCAAAGTGGCTGACGTCTAGCGGCGGAAATTTGCACTATTTTAGAGGGCATAAACTATTTTCACTGATATTATTGACTTCACTAATGAAATGTAATGTAATACTTATGAAAATGGACGACTTTTAGCTGAAATTTTGTAAATAATTTCCCATAAATTAAGTAACTTAATTGAACAAATATAATTGAGTTGCGGTATGTAAACTAAAGCAAATACTTAATAAAGTATTTGTATCAAGTAAGGATAAAGTAAGGCAAATGTCTGGAAATGTAAGTTCTTTATATAAATGCATTAATAACTTATTTTAATTTTTATAAATTATGGATCAATGGGTAATGGATCAATGGGTCATGGGGTCTTGGGTCATGGGGTCTTGGGTCTTGGGTCAAGTGCCAAGGGTTTTTTTGGGAACTTGTGGGAATTTGTCGGGTTTTTTGGGATTTTAAAGAATTTCTTGGCTTCAAGGTCATAAGGGTCAAGGTCAAATGTCAAGTTCACCGACATATAACATGTGTGACGAGATGGACACTGCTCGACCTGGCAAGGGCCGGTCATGTCGGGAGCTTAGTCGATCCACCTGTCATTGAACCCCGAACCTCCTGCATGTAGATATTAAAAAATATTTTTTTAATTTGTTAAAAAATTTTATAATTTTTTTTGGAATTTTCTTTATTTTTTATGTCTGGGCGGTGGGAAGGAGGTGAGGTGAGTGTGGTGGGATGAGTGTGAGGTTAACATGATTTGTTCTTCGATTTTTAGAATACATTTTTTTTATCATTCCCAAATTTGTGTGTCTAAGGGAAATTCCTAGATAGTGGCAGTGCCTTGTCGCCTCAGCCCTCAGTCCTTGTCCTGGAATCGGCTTTTCCTATCTACTAAAAGTCTAATGTGGTGCCAACAGTATTAATATTACAAGTACGGTAATATTTTGTTACCATAACATGTAACGACAAACTACAGTACTGTTTCGTTATGTGTAAATACTTTATGTTCAAGAAATATTTTCATATTTGGCACACGTAAACTGCTTTGCAAGGTTTGAAAGCTGACCTAGGTTAAATTTAGTTATATTTCTAATATTTAAAATTTAAAGTTAGTGGTTTAATTTTACGAGGTTATCGCTGTCCACTAGCTTCCACGATTTTACAACGTCAAGTCAGTGCACACTGGTGCTTGCTGGACATTACTTTAATGCCTTAGTAACACAAATATATATATATATTTTTATTCATGTTATTTTTAGCACAATACATTTATGGTTGCGGCAAAATTACTTAGACGATTTGTTAACATTACCACTTCAACATAACACTTGCATTATAGTTATAAGACTTTGTAAATGGTTTAATACTATTAACTTTATCACATTATTAATTAATTACAACATAAACGTTCAAAAAATGGCTCAATAGTAATATTTTTGTTGCAGCAACAATAAACTTTTTTCTGTGTACAATACTTATGATCGTGATGGATATGGTGGTGGTGGAGGTGGAGGCGGTTGTGGTGAGGTGGGGATGGGAATAGAGGGGAAGCTTCCTAACACATTCCATATACAGATCTGTAGAAGATGTAAATAAAGCAATACTTATTATTCAAAGGAAACAATCTCTCACATCAAACCAAATGACCGAACGAAATCATTCAAAAAGATGGCAGTATAAAAAACAAGAATTTACCAGTCTAACTACACTCTATTTGCGAATTTACTATATGAGTGTATACATAAAGTGAGAAGCGCGAATGGTAAACATATTTCTCATACATTCATGCTAGCGTTCCTACAAATGCTCAGGAAACAGTAAAATGCATACGAAACTTCGCAACGTTGTATAGTAGCGACGCTAAACATTCCATTTTTGTAGCCTGATACGTGGTATTATTTCCATACGATATATGGATTAAAAACTTCAAATTCAGTTTAGGAAGTTTACCAGAAATGTTTTTTAGAGTGCAATCACCCTATTTCCTCTACATTGGTACAAATAGTTTTAAAGAAGTTCTTAAAAAACGTAGATTGTAGGTGGGCCTTGACGTCTTGTTGATAGAGATACCATTTAAATGGAACCAAAAACATAATAAATACTAGTGACAATTACAAATACACACGTACCTTACCCGGGACTCGANAAAAGGAGATTGTAGGTGGGCCTTGACGTCTTGTTGATAGAGACACCATTTAAATGGAACCAAAAACATAATAAATACTAGTGACAATTACAAATACACACGTACCTTACCCGGGACTCGAACCCAGAACCCTGTGGAGTGTAAGCTGGCATGCAAACAATTGCAGTGCAGAGGTACGTTTAAGAGCCTCAACTTCGGTTTTAATCAGTATAATGTCGTGGTATACAGGGGTTGTTAACTTGAAATATTTACCTACAGTGCAGTGGTTTTAAAATTCAAGTATGAGTCATTTAAACCATGTAAATTTACATTCCCTGTGGCAGCATTACTTGTGTGCAAATTTTGATAGGAATCGGTTGATTATCCAAAATACACGAAATTAAAACTTGATTTTTCATGTCCCCCTATCATACAAATAAGTGGAGAAAAATGGGCTCTGTATAGTGATGGTTGTAATAGTTACTTCGATCGTACCAAATTAGGTTGCAATTTGTTACATGGCTTCGTAGATATACAAAGTGTACCAAGCTATAATATTTATATGGCAGCCATTTTTAAAATTAGTGTCTGACCACTTCCGATCCATCAGTTTTCATAGACTTCTGTGGTACTACTTAGAGGCCATTTTTGGTAAGAATCGGTATATTATTTCCCAAGATATGACAACAAATGTATTTTGCACGTAGCGCTATATTACAAAATGGTGGATGAAATAGGCCTTATAAACATTTGATTTTTGTAATGAATTCTGTCAGCATACAAAAACTGGTTGAAATTGGTTAAATAGTTTTGTAAATAGAGCATACTAAGCTAAAATATTTATATTGCCACAATTTTGAAATAAAGGTTCTGACTCACTTAATACATACCGATTTACATGACCCCCCGTAATTCCAAATTTGGTAGTAAACGGCTGATTGGTTACCAAAATATTATATAAAAACTTAATTTTTAATGCTCTGCTATCTTACAAAATGACAGACAAAAGAATAATACTTATTGGCATGTTTGATGTTTGTAAGAGATACATCATACCAAGTTTCGTCGAAATAGTAAAAACTATGTGGTAGTTATAGCAAATTAACATAAACCATTTATATGAACGCCATTTTTAAATAAACGCTTTATATCTTCAAATAGAAAACGTTTACATGCCCTAATATAGTATTACTTACATGCTAAATCTTGTTGAAAATGGTCGAAATGTTTCCAAGATATTTAGTAAATGATTTATTTTACAGGTTGTGCTATCTTCCTAAACGGCCACGAATACAAAGATTTTTTAAAAAGTCTTATTGTAAATCACTGAGTGTCTGCATTACTAAAGTATATTAAATGTATTGTAGTCTTTATTGATTAACTGTTCTGTGATGTTTTGAAGAAATTAGTAATTTTTATCCAACTGTCAGAGAATTAATTATTGACAGTAAAAAATTACAGCAAGAATAATATTACGGAGCTATTCTCTAAGATTTGGCAGGCAAAGAACTTTTCTAAAATCTTTAGCGGAAATTGTAGAGAAACATCATAAAAATTACCATTCAATGATATGGCAAATTAAAAAAAAAACATGTTTGAAAACAGCCATTCTGCGTATTTTTCATGGAAAACGAATATTTTCTATTCAGGCAAAATATAAACATATGAAAAATGTATGACATATTTTCGAGACAATTATTAAGCGTTGCAAAAGCGATAATAGCAATTATCCACAAGACTATTCGTTAGAGCCTTCAAAATGTAAGTGATACCCTTTGGACCAGAGTAAAGAAAAATTTAAGTCTAATGTATGCCTACGCGTGATACGTTGCTAGCCACAGTTGTTTTCTAAAAAAATTAGTGTATCATTTAGAATGGTTTGTGAATGTTCCCTAATTATTATATCTCTGCAGCTATCAAGCTGAATATTAATAAACTAACAAGTCAGCTAACTGAAATACACGCAAACCACATAACTAGGGTCACCTATTTCTCGCGAAAAGATTTCAAAACTACTTGCACTCCAAAACACTAGAGCTCAGATACACTTTCGTGATTCGATGATTTCAACTGTCACGCTTTGCAGGTGCCTGCCCGCCAATCACGGACACTCATTGTCGAAGTTACCCAGTTCTGATTGGCCCAGTCAGGTAAGGAACTGTCTCCCGACAAAGACACTGCAAGCATGACATGGGGCTTTGGAGTCTAACCTTCGTGTCAATCTTTTAGCGTTGTTAACCTGAATCACCTTGTAAGTTAAAGGTTTTGGCTTGATTTCATTTCTCTGCCTGTAACCTTTTCCCTTAAGAAGACGTCGACGTCTCAAATGGCAGAATCTGTGCAAACCACAAGTAGGGGCCTAAGTCTACATCAGTTGCTATGGATGACGAATACTTGTTCTTTCATATGTAGGCCTATGTGCCTTTGTGTTTATAATTGGACTCCAGAACTAATGGATTGAAAATTACTCCAAATGGATGAAATTTGGTTGCAAACCTCGTAATGAAAACTGCTCAACTGGAACCATTGGAATTCAAGCGGTTATTTTAACGACCGTGCTACAATGTTTTAACATTGATTTATGCTAATTTGTAGCAGATTCCTCCGCTCGAGCTACTAGTACTCAGTGCGTTAGAATTATTCAACAGCCAGTAGAAGTTTGTTAGCAATTTTCAGCGAGTAGCTTTTCAATGATGGCAATCATTACTTTAGATTTGGAACGCGGTTCTCACTGTTGCATCTCAAGAAGCTACCGATAATTTCCAAGCTATTATGAAAAATTGCTCGTGTGTTCTGGTGAATTTTCGAAATGTCGTGTACAAACATACTAACTCTTAATTACTCTGTATAAAATTGCGGATATCACTCAACAGGCTGAGTGGTTCAATGTCTCGTTCTCAATCCTGAAAGATTTTTCTAGCCTAGACGCCCAAGAAAACTAGTGGTTTCGTCTGCTGGAAATATTTAAAATCACAGAAACGTCAAACTCCGTTAGATATTACCTACATTGTATAAAATATTGTTTTATTTGTCATATATATTAATATCATATATATGTGATCAAACATATTTTGAGGATTATATTTTCAGAAAGAGTTACAAAATTATTTACAAAATTTTAAGCAAACTCATTAGATACTAATTGAACTTTGTCCTTTGCTGAAACTGGTTACTGGAAAAGCAAATAAAGATAAAATAATTTCCAAAATAAGAAGTGTGAGTGAGCGAAGAGATTTAGGCTGCTCTTGACAGCGAGGTCTTGAGAGCCGATGAGGCTGAAATGAGGTATGAATGGAGGAGCGTCGGAATGCAAAGGCGAGGGAAACGGGAGATCCCCGAGAAATCCCGCCGACCAACGGCCTTCCACTTACGAAAATCCGGGAGTGACCCGCCTGGGGTTCAACCCAGTTCGCTTTGGTGGGAAGCGAGCTTGCTAGCCGCTGAAACACCGAGGCCACATTGTCTCTTGTTAAGTACGGAAAAAATGTGTTCACCAGTTTCAATATAGCGGCCTTAAAACATTAAAAATATCATTTAATTATTCCTAAACATTTTAGGTTATAAATAAAACATGTTTAGTTCTAAATTTTAAGTGCTCCTGCTTCAAAATAACTTGTGTAAAATCACTCTAAAATATTTTACTTTGGCAAAAATATTTTGTTAGTTATTACAAAAACGTTATAACATATTGTGAAATTCACGTATTATTGTGACGTATTGTGAAATTCAGCTTACCTTCGCAAATTTTCTGGTTATTTTAAAACTGTGCATTCAATGAAGCTATTAAATACTGCCCCGAAACTTATTTGCATTAAACTACGTAAGATTTTTCTACCTAATTATTTTACAACAATTACGTCAAAGAGAATACTTATTTTCGGTATCGCAAGCTATCTATTTCTTAGAGTTTAAGTATTTTTGAGCTACTTTCAATTTAGTCATCACTAAACATTTAAGAGTAATATTTATAGTCGAAATATTTAAATTTTAAAGAATAAAGTTTGAGAATTTCGGGTTCCAGTTTCGTTAAGATAGCCGCACGTGAAACAAAAGTCTATTTCCTTCTTGAAACAATCCAGGGTGTAACCAGTAAAGTGTAGAGTAGTGAAATCGCTGGTTGTGATTTCATTGTCAGGGTCTCTAAGACATTACCTTCTGAGCACGTGGGATCCGGGTTCGAATCCCGTCAAAGTTGTTCATATATGTACAGTATTTTGATGTAAATTTAATTTTGTTACCCTGCTAGTTACACCCTTGGTTTCTGATCAGTTTTCCTCATACAACTGGGAGAGTTAATAAGACCAGTAAACGTATGCTACTTTAGTCTATTTGATGCTCTCAATAGGGAAAAGCAGAATACACAAAAAAAAAATTGGTACACTGTAACATTCCTTCAGTAAAATTTCTGTACTGCAATGAAAATGTTCAAATGAGCGTAATATGGGAAATTGACCCCATATCAGCCTGCAAATGTAGAAAAGGTACTACACAAAGTACATAATTTGGTAACATAGTCTCTCTTCCTGAACGAATGCAGGAAACCTACTACGGAAATACGGCGAAAAATAACTCCATGATTTGTGCTCTTTGAACAAGCGCTGGTAGATTTGCTGATTTTTTTTGCTGTGTACCTTGACGCAGATACTCGAAACTGATCATTTGGAGAATTTTCATATGCTTCTCCAGTGCAAAATCGAGCAGACCTAAGCTTATCTATAAGTAAGTAGATTTGTATACTAGCCGACCTTCGAAATTCCGCAAGGTTTAAAATCAAGAATTTTTACAAAATGGAATCAATAATAAACACTGTCTGTTAATCACAAAGTTCATAGGACATTTCTACATCTGTCACCTCTTGCTTGTGTTTTGGCATAGTAATCTACGCTATATTACGAAATGTTCATACGTTTCACACATGTTTTCGATATGTTCATGCTACATCCTGGCCGACCGACACAGCACTAACAAGAGCGCATTCCGGTTCTACGGTTGTACACTGGAGACGCAACTGTATACATTAATAATTTGAATCGATTTTTATTTTTCGTTTCACTTAACTGAGCCAGTTTTATTTTCGTTCGTTCATTTTTCACATCACCTGCTCTATATCTGACAGCTATTCTACAGACATCTTGCGTGCAATTAATCTACTCGGCGTTTAATTGAAAGTGGCAAACGTTACAAGGCACCGGAAATAGAAATTTGCACAATAAAAACGCTTGAACGTCGCAAAAGACCGTGCTTAATGGATGTGGCCAGTCTTTTTTCTAAAAAGAAAAATATATACTTTTAGAATTATGTCCGGTTTATCTTTGCTGGTTTCATTACCACACACAATTTTACGTCTGCCACTACTTTGCAATATCACATTTGCTTAGAATTTAAACAAAATCCAAGCTTTTAATTATATAATTTATGAAAAATTGTCAGTGCTTGCGTATTTATGTACTGGACCCATATTTTCTCTTATCGTGTTTCTGCAAACCAGAGCTGGCAGAATATTTGATCATATTAGTTATTCGTTGTAAGTCAGAAAGAATATATTACATTATATGTCACTTGTAAGCTGACGCGAAATAATTATGTTTGAAGAGCATATAACTTCACTATCGATGAGAGTTTAAGCCAAGATTCACTGCGACTGCGCAGTGCAAGAAAATAAATGTTATCTTCTAAAATCGTTTCTGAAAGAGCAGAATGAAGCGCCATGTGTTTTACAAACTTCCTTATGATTTTCCGCATTATGCCTATCACTTGAAAACGATATTGTGTAATATATTGCGGCTATCAAGCACACAATCGAACTTGGTTCCTTTTACATTCTTACTTAGGTTGGGAAAATTTTATGGAAATTTTACCCCAGTCTCCGATAGTATAATGTTGTCTCTGATGTCGCAAGAAGTTCTGAGAAAAACAACGTGTTTCTGAAACACNGCCATGTGTTTTACAAACTTCCTTATGATTTTCCGCATTATGCCTATCACTTGAAAACGATATTGTGTAATATATTGCGGCTATCAAGCACACAATCGAACTTGGTTCCTTTTACATTCTTACTTAGGTTGGGAAAATTTTATGGAAATTTAACCCCAGTCTCCGATAGTATAATGTTGTCTCTGATGTCGCAAGAAGTTCTGAGAAAAAGAACGTGTTTCTGAAACANACCCCAGTCTCCGATAGTATAATGTTGTCTCTGATGTCGCAAGAAGTTCTGAGAAAAAGAACGTGTTTCTGAAACACGGGGAAAACTTCGGCAGTGTATTCCTGGGAGTAAAATGGGGGTTTGACAGTAATATGTTAACCTGTGGTTATAAATAAGGTGAGGATATTGAATGTGCTACCCACCCTCATCATACACATAACAGAAGTTGCCACCCTATTGCATGCAATAAAATGTGCTGGGGTGTGGTATTATGTGAAAGAATGTAGTGGCATGTAATGAATCAGAATGGATTGTAAGGGCGTGCAGTCGAATGTATNGTGTGGTATTATGTGAAAGAATGTAGTGGCATGTAATGAATCAGAATGGATTGTAAGGGCGTGCAGTCGAATGTATCGAGATATAAAGAATGGACTCCCACAAGTAAGTGTGATTATCTCGAAGACTGTGCAATGTAGGCTGTTTCACCAAAAGATACATTGTTCTGTATTTGATCACCCCGTGTTTCATTATTTGTACCCAAAATGTGATAATACATACCCCAACACATTTTATTGCATGTAGTACGGTGGCAACCGCTATTATTCGTATTATGAGTGCGGGTAACACATTCACTGTTTTTAACTTCTTGATGGCCGCACATTAACATATTACTGTACAAAATCCCATCGACGTACTGCGAAGTGTTTTCATATGGTATCAAAGTGTATCTTTCCCTTCAGTATAAATAGCCTCTACTTTCCGTACTTTTTGAAGTGGACCACGGGTTGTGTACATAATACGTCTTCTTTTACCCCCATGAATACCCTGCCGAAGTTTGTCCCCATATTTACGAGTGAGTGAAGAGATTTGGGTGGCTCTTAACCGCGAGGTCTTGAGAGCCGTTGAGAGCAATTGAGGTGAGCATGGAGCAGCGCTGGAATGATAGGGTGGGGAAACGGGAGATCCCCGAGAAAATCCGCCGACCAGCGGCATCATCCGGCACGATTCCCACATGCGAAGATCCGGGGGTGTCCCGGCCGGGGATTGAATTTGTTGGGAGGCGAGCAGGCTAACCGCTCAGCGACCGTGGCTCCCCATGTTTTAGAAATACGTTGCATATCTACTTCAGTACTAACGTAACTATTAGTAATTGAAAACAGCGTCAGAAATCTACAGACCCTGTGCAGTATGTATTTAAGCAATTATGTGGGGAAGTTACTTAAACATAACACTTGGGCCTAACCAACCAGCAGCAGAACACCTATATAATTATGCTACATAAAACCACGCTGTAAATATGAAATTATGGAAACATCCGCAGATCAGTGAAATCTTTTACACTTGGAGTCAGTTGTAGCTTATTGATAGAACCACTAGGTTAAACTTCAATATACTACATGCACAATTGCAACTTTCGTTCCTTATTGGCCATGTGACTTTGCGAGAAGGAATTTTCGTATCCAACTGGGCCAATCAGAGTTGAATAACTCCTCAAATGAATGTCTGTGTTTCGCGGGCAAACACCTAAGAAGCGTGACAGTTGAAACCATCCAATCGCGCAAGTGGATCTGAGCTAGAGTGTTTTGGAGTACAACTAGTCCTGGAATCTTTTCGCGGAAAACAGCAGGCGCGCCTACAAGTTATTTCGTTGAATGAAACTCACCGAAAAGGCAATATCTGTCGAATCTTATAAGACCTCCGCTACTTCGAGACACTAGTCTGCTGATCACCTGATTGATTCCAGTTGGCTGCACTTATTAAGATACTTTCAGTAATTAGGGTTGGACTCACTGATGACAGTGATACAAGTTTATAGTGTACTTCTTTACCCATAAGAATAAAAAAGCGACGGAACTTGGAAATGCATTTTCCTTACTAACACGAGACACAAATTAAGGAGAATGATAGTTCATTTCTGGCACACCCGAAGCTAGAAGTCACTCAGCCCCCCGTGGTAAGAGACCCCTTAATGACACCCTGTTTAAAAGGCTAGCGTGGTAATCGCCGTGCCATCAACGGGACATCCTGTGATCAAGCCTCATTTCACTTTGCAGAAGGATCGGCGCCATGAAATTGACAACACAATATCACGGAAGAAACGTATCCTCATACGAAATATGTGTAACACGGTATCTGAATACATAAGCTGCACATTATCAGTCTTATTAAAAACAATACATGAGGTTTATACACATACGACAGGTGATTTCTTGATGTTTTTGAAATTTCGTTTCAATGGTGTAAACGAATTGAACTAAGAAATTTGTTTGAATTTCTCCTTTGCCGAAACTAATTACGGAATAAAACAACGTAATGGAAAATAAAAATATAATAATATTTATAAAAAAAAGATTTAAATAAGAATTAAAGATAAATTTCATCCAAAAAACAATTATGTAAAAAATTGTAAAAATGTAATATTTACGTAGAAATAAAGACAAAAAAATTTCTACCAAAAATAATTACAAAAATTAAAAACAACACAAATTAAAAAAAGACTAAAAAAATCTCGTCAACAGACAGAATACAAAACTTTTTTTCTGGTTAAGAATATCTCAGTCATTAATACGTGTGCAGATTAAAGTAATTTTTCTTCTCTGTAATGAGATTTTTATCGTCATTTTATTGTGTTGTTGTCAATTTTTTTGTAATTATTGTAAGTGGGAATTGATGTCTCCATTTTTGCGTAAATATTACATATATTTTGCACATTATGAATTTTCGTTTGAAATTGTTTTAATCCCCTTTTAAAACTTTGCAATATAAATATTAAGTTCTTCTTCTACTATAATTCGTTTTTTGGCAGAATTTTTTTATATAGAAAGTATTTTACCTTCAGTGGTTTTTCCGTAACCAGGTTCGGCAAAGGAGAAACTACAAGTGTTTGATGAGTTTGCTTGAAATTTTCTTAGTAATTTTATATCCTTTTTGTTAAATTATAATTCCCTATATATCCCCCTATATATAGACATAAACATATATGACAACAAGTAAAACAATAGTTGATAAAATGTAGCAATATGAAATTGAGTTTGACCTTTCAGCGATTTTACATATTTTCAGCAGTCAAAACCACCAGTTATCTTGGACGTCTAGACCAGGACGTTATGAAACAGTCTGTTGAGTCATAGCCACAATTTTCTATAGTGTAATTTACACGAGTTTAGATTGTATGTTTGTACACATTTCGAAACTTCATCAGCAGATCGCAAGAAACGTTTTCTGTGACAGTGAAACCTATAGCAGCGAAATTAAAAGTACTTTTTTACCTGGTTATGCTGTAGAGCAATATCCAACTATTGCGATGTTAAACAAAGCGAAGATAAAATCTTATTTGTCCCAGTTTTTTAATTTTATGCATCGAGCGTCTATATACTTAATATATATTTGGTTTAATATTATTAAAATGAATTTTCGGTGTTTCAGGATAGCCTACGAGAAGAAGTATGCAAAACACTTCACGTTAAGTATGGAAGTAAAGTAAATGGCATACATAGTGTTGCGAGCAAAACGAAACCTGCAGAGAAGTGTCTGGGCGAAAGGAGTATGCGTGTTTTGAGAGACGTGGGTAAACAGAGCCGCCGCACCGAGAAACGAAGATGACGACGCGTATATAAGCCACGCACGAGACTGGGGCAGGGTCTTAGCCTACTGCAGTGCCGCGGAGGTCTTAGCCTNGTATGGTATTATGTGAAAGAATGTAGTGGCATGTAATGAATCAGAATGGATTGTAAGGGCGTGCAGTCGAATGTACCGAAATATAAAGAATGAACTCCCACAAGTAAGTGTGATTATCTCGAAGACTGTGCAATGTAGGCTGTTTCACCAAAAAATACATTGTTCTGTATTTGATCACCCCGTGTTTCATTATTTGTACCCAAAATGTGATAATACATACCCCAACACATTTTATTGCATGTAGTACGGTGGCAACCGCTATTATTCGTATTATGAGTGCGGGTAACACATTCACTGTTTTTAACTTCTTGATGGCCGCACATTAACATATTACTGTACAAAATCCTATCGACGTACTGCGAAGCGTTTTCATATGGTATCAAAGTGTATCTTTCCCTTCAGTATCAATAGCCTCTACTTTCCGTACTTTTTGAGGTGGACCACGGGTTGTGTACATAAAACGTCTTCTTTTACCCCCAAGAATACCCTGCCGAAGTTTGTCCCCATATTTACGAGTGAGTGAAGAGTGAAGAGATTTGGGTGGCTCTTAACAGCGAGGTCTTGAGAGCCGTTGAGGGCAATTGAGGTGAGCATGGAGCAGCGCTGGAATGATAGGGTGGGGAAACGGGAGATCCCCGAGAAAATCCGCCGACCAGCGGCATCATCCGGCATNAGCAGCGCTGGAATGATAGGGTGGGGAAACGGGAGATCCCCGAGAAAATCCGCCGACCAGCGGCATCATCCGGCATGATTCCCACATGCGAATATCCGGGGGTGTCCCGGCCGGGGATTGAATTTGTTGGGAGGCGAGCAGGCTAACCGCTCAGCGACCGTGGCTCCCCATGTTTTAGAAATACGTTGCATATCTACTCAGTACTAACGTAACTATTAGTAATTGAAAACAGCGTCAGAAATCCACAGACCCTGTGCAGTATGTATTTAAGCAATTATGTGAGGAAGTTACTTAAACATAACACTTGGGCCTAACCAACCAGCAGCAGAACAGCTATATAATTATGCTACATAAAACCACGCTGTAAATATGAAATTATGGAAACATCCTCAGATCAGTGAAATCTTTTACACTTGGAGTCAGTTGTAGCTTATTGATAGAGCCACTAGGTTAAACTTCAATATACTACATGCACAATTGCAACTTTCGTTCCTTATTGGCCATGTGACTTTGCGAGAAGGAATTTTCGTATCCAACTGGGCCAGTCAGAGTTGAATAACTCCTCAAATGAATGTCTGCGTTTGACGGGCAAACACCTAAGAAGCGTGACAATTGAAACCATCCAATCGCGCAAGTGGATCTGAGCTAGAGTGTTTTGGAGTACAACTAGTCCTGGAATCTTTTCGCGGAAAACAGCAGGTGTGCCTACAAGTTATTTCGTTGAATGAAACTCACAGAAATGGCAATATCTGTCGAATCTTATAAGACCTCCGCTACTTCGAGACACTAGTCTGCTGATCACCTGATTGATGCCAGTTGGCTGCACTTATTAAGATACTTTCAGTAATTACTGTTGGACTCACTGATGACAGTGATACAAGTTTATAGTGTACTTCTTTACCCATAAGAATAAAAAAGCGACGGAACTTGGAAATGCATTTTCTTTACTAACACGAGACACAAATTAAGGAGAATGATAGTTCATTACTGGCACCCCCGAAGTTAGAAGTCACTCGGCCCCCCCCCCCGNACACCCTGTTTAAAAGGCTAGCGTGGTAATCGCCGTGCCATCAACGGGACATCCTGTGATCAAGCCTCATTTCACCTTGCAGAAGGATCGGCGCCATGAAATTGACAACACAATATCACGAAAGAAACGTATCCTCATACGAAATATGTGTAACACGGTATCTGAATAAGTAAGCTGCACATTATCAGTCTAATTAAAAACAATACATGAGGTTTATACACATACGACAGGTGATTACTTGATGTTTTTGAAATTTCGTTTCAATGGTGTAAACGAATTGAACTAAGAAACTTGTTTGAATTTCTCCTTTGCTGAAACTAATTACGGAATAAAACAACGTAATGGAAAATAAAAATATAATAATTTTTATAAAAAAAAGATTTAAATAGGAATTAAAGATGAATTTCATCCAAAAAACAATTATGTAAAATATTGTAAAAATGTAAAATTTACGTAGAAATATAGACAAAAAATTTCTACCAAAAATAATTACAAAAATTAAAAACAACAAAAATTTAACAAAGACTAAAAAAATATCTCGTCAACAGACAGAATACAAAACTTTTTTTCTGGTTAAGAATATCTCAGTCATCAATACTTGTGCAGATTAAAGTAATTTTTCTTCTCTGTAATGAGATTTTTATCGTCATTTTATTCTGTTGTTGTCTATTTTTTTGTAATTATTGTAAGTGGGAATTGATGTCTCCATTTTTGCGTAAATATTACATATTTTTTGCACATTATGCATTTTCGTTTGAAATTGTTTTAATCCCCTTTTAAAACTTTGCAATATAAATATTAAGTTTTTCTTCTACTATAATTCGTTTTTTGGCAGAATTTTTTTATATAGAAAGTATTTTACCTTCAGTGGTTTTTCCGTAACCAGGTTCGGCAAAGGAGAAACTACAAGTGTTTGATGAGTTTGCTTGAAATTTTCTTAGTAATTTTATATCCTTTTTGTTAAATTATAATTCCCTATATATCCCCCTATATATAGACATAAACATATATGACAACAAGTAAAACAATAGTTGATAAAATGTAGCAATATGAAATTGAGTTTGACCTTTCAGCGATTTTACATATTTTCAGCAGTCAAAACCACCAGTTATCTTGGACGTCTAGACCAGGACGTTATGAAACAGTCTGTTGAGTCATAGCCACAATTTTCTATAGTGTAATTTACACGAGTTTAGATTGTATGTTTGTACACATTTCGAAACTTCATCAGCAGATCGCAAGAAACGTTTTCTGTGACAGTGAAACCTATAGCAGCGAAATTAAAAGTACTTTTTTACCTGGTTATGCTGTAGAGCAATATCCAACTATTGCGATGTTAAACAAAGCGAAGATAAAATCTTATTTGTCCCAGTTTTTTAATTTTATGCATCGAGCGTCTATATACTTAATATATATTTGGTTTAATATTATTAAAATGAATTTTCGGTGTTTCAGGATAGCCTACGAGAAGAAGTATGCAAAACACTTCACGTTAAGTATGGAAGTAAAGTAAATGGCATACATAGTGTTGCGAGCAAAACGAAACCTGCAGAGAAGTGTCTGGGCGAAAGGAGTATGCGTGTTTTGAGAGACGTGGGTAAACAGAGCCGCCGCACCGAGAAACGAAGATGACGACGCGTATATAAGCCACGCACGAGACTGGGGCAGGGTCTTAGCCTACTGCAGTGCCGCGGAGGTCTTAGCCTACTGCAGTGCCGCGGAGGTCTTAGCCTACTGCAGTGCCGCAGGAGGTCTTAGCCTACTGCAGTGCCGCAGGAGGTCTTAGCCTACTGCAGTGCCGCAGGAACCCGTGCCAGGCGGGCAGACTGCATCAGCGCCTATCGAGAGCCCTCGATCTAGTACCGTCTACATATATCATATATGCATAAATAATACAGTGGTATGTGTTGAGTTCGTAGAGTGTGAGTGTTGGGGTTTATTAGCAGCTTGGTTGCAAACCTTTCATCATTTATGTCATTCAGAATTATTGTTCAGAAGGCTAGAATTGTTCTGAGCGTCAGATTGCCATTCATGAGATTTATGTGAAGCTATTTAATGTGAATTAAAGTAATAGCGTCACCGCAGCTTTATTGAGTCTTTTACTCTCTCTGTCTTGCCCTTCCAAGCAGTGCTTTTTTACCTTAACTTGTACTGTCTTAGGTCGCAGGAACTAAGATGGTAATAATAGTTAATGGTGTTATCGAGAAATAAATTAAAATTATGTAAAAAAATAACATACATTTCGGTTATTTTTCTTGCCGCGATATGATTTTTCCCTTAAATTTAAACGCCAAAGCATATTTAATCATTTAGGCTTTTTTAACTCACCACGCAAAAGTTTACTATGTCAGTAGCAATGCAAAATCTCAGGATTTAACTTTTTTTTTGTCTATATGGCCTACGATATTTGTACAGAAAAATAAAGTATCCAGGAGTTAAATGATGAGAAGCGATCCCGTTCTTGAAAACTCTTGTTAGAGAGAGAGAGAGAGAGAGAGAGAGAGAGGTTTGGGCGGCTCGAAACTACGAGGTCTTGAGAGTATCGTGTTAAAAGTGTTGATTTGGAGACGGGCTTACTGTACCATTAAGCATTCTTCCTGTTTAAATCAATTAAAACCAATTGAAATCTTTAATTTAAAAAACGTTTTACCGCACTCTCATTTCAGAAGGCGTATCAGGTAGTTTGGATATTCACCGAAAATATTTCTGGAAATGATTCCTCCTGAAAAATTAGGTAATAAATACAGTGAGATTAACAGTATGACGCCATTACCGAGGGAGATTTCCGCCCTCGTAAATCGAGTTTATAAAATGAATTTTTGCAAAATATCAGAATCACCATAAATTAAATTACATTCTCGAAAGAGTGATTTGTGTTATTGAAATCTTCAACCTAAGGACAAACTCATATCAATACACTCCAGCTTAATGAAAACAATAGTGGCAACCACCTTTAATTGCATACAATATTTTTACTATCAGGTTTTATGGAAGTTTGATGGCCGTTATTGAGGAGTACGATCTAATCAACAAAAATGGCCCTCTTGTAGCAGCTGCTAAGGACTAACCTTCCTGATTTAAAACTCAAGCAAATGTTTTCAGTGGCAGCTATACAATGCCTGTCACGAAAGCAATGCTTCCATCACGCGGGGATGAGAAACCGATGGTCGGGTGACGATTCCCGAAATTTGCAACTGACACGCACTACTGGAGAAGATGTGTGTTGTATCTCCGTGTGTCTCGTGCTGCGGTGGAGTAAGCATGTCAGTTTTACGCAGGGACAATTGGCCGACATGTGTTTGACGTAGGGCGTGGCGCAGAGGTATTCTACACTATAAATCTGAATCTGTTAGAATTTCACTGTTTAAATCAGGTAACAGTATCTGACTTATTCAATAGTCGCTTCAATCAATTTAACTGATTAAATAGTGATAAAATGCTTCACTTATTGATAAAGCGACATGTTTCACTGATTCATCAACCATTTCATTCGCTATTTTTCAGTGATTTGTTTTTTGACTGATGGATTAGTTAAACAAGGTGTACGAAATGAAATAACAACTCCTAAACTAATGTAACCAATAAAACATATTTTTTTTATTGTGGGTTTTGTTTTTTTATAGAAAGTCTACCATTTTACGAGGTAACATAAACATTCCGTCTTTTATTTAGTTTTTACTTCTTTCATTTCGTTTTCATGTAATCAGCGTTCGTATTGAAGGTTTAAACTGCATGAAATGTGGTTAAAAGAGTTCATTTATACATGCTATTTAAATAATCCCTATTTTAACAATTAAAGTGAAAATGAAAAGAAAGGAAATACAATTGAAAGCTACATAATATCGATAAATGAGTATAATACACATATTTCCCCCCTTCCAGACAATGTTAGCTTGTAAGCTCGGTTGGTACGTAATGGTCTGGAGCGGGATTTTATTGAGTTCAAATACTGTACGCTGCAATTTTTTTGCTTTTTTTTTATTTATGCTAAATTGCAGAATATAAACAGCGACTATCAGAAATTTTTATTTCTCGTAATTATTTGGTTATAGTCAATAAAAACATTTCATTCGCCGCATTCAGTTGTCTGCCATTTATTCTATCAGTGAAATTGTTTCACTTGAACAACCAAAGGTTTTTCATCGATTCTAAGTGGTGACATTTTCACTGATTCGAGAGTTTATTTCATTGCGAATCAGTGTTTTTCCACTGATTCGAATTTAGAATCTACTCAAACCGCGTGACTCTTCATGTGATGTGTATGGCACCTGACCTACGTTAGTGTACTGTACTTGTGTTTGGTACTTGCTGTCCCATTGGACCTGTGTACTTTCTAAGCCAGATGAAAGAGAAGAGACGTGTGTTAATATGAATGAACTACATATGTGAAATGAAATCCACACAACTTCGTTAATGAATTACATTTTGTTAAGTATTTTTAGGCGTGCGGACTCTCGTATCAGGCACGCGTGGTATGGCACTGAAGGTTTGATGAGGGGGGTGGGGGGTTAACCACCTCCACCCTCCTCTTTTCCCAGACGGTCTGCTCCGGGCGGCCGGCAGAATGATTGACAGCTGACCTGGCTGGCGTCACCCACCTCAACATCCCCCTCAAACAACCATGCTAGAGAAGTCATCGACTTGTGAGGATGCGCAAATAACATTCTGGGAACTAGGACACTCGACGCAACGCGGTATTTAGAGAAATGTCTGGGCAATCGCTGATGACACTATAAATACCACTGCAGCTGAAGGGTTGGCAGTATTTGTGAAAGCCATTTGGTTGAGTGCGTTCACCGGGAAAGTTTGGCGCAGTGAAGGACATACACTAAAGTGCCAAAAAAACTGGTACACCTGCCTAATATCGTGTAGGGCCCCCGCGAGCAAGCAGAAGTGCCGCAAGACGACGTGGCATGGACTCGACTAATGTCTGAAGGTATGCAGGAAGCATTGAAATCTGCGTCAATTTGAGAAAGCGTTGCACGTCTGTCACGTTTAATTATTCTCGTCAGTCGTCGTTTGTCCCGTTTGTTCACAATCTTTTTCCGGCAGCAGCGATTTCGAAGATTTCATGATTTTCCGGATTCCCAGTGTTAACGGCACGCTCGTGAAATGGTC
The DNA here is from genome assembly GCA_002778355.1 of Clitarchus hookeri. NCBI lineage: Eukaryota > Metazoa > Arthropoda > Insecta > Phasmatodea > Phasmatidae > Clitarchus > Clitarchus hookeri. Next base: position 310,471 of record NQII01002782.1, read on the forward strand.
GTACGCGAAAATTCAAATTGTATCGCTACCTGGGAGATGTTATGTCCCATCTCTCGTGCGCCGACTATAACACCACGTTAAAAATCACTTAAATCTTGATAACCTGCCATTGTAGCAGCAGTAACCGATCTAGAAACTTTACCAGACGCTTTTTGTCTTATATAGGCGCTGCCGACCGCATCGCGTTACTCTGATTGGTCCCATACCTATGTTATTTGCATACGCACGCCTATACCAATTTTTTTTTGGCTCTTCAGTGTAGATGAAGAGGCTGAAGACGGCGGGAGAGTGCAAGACGACGTTGGACGAGGTGTTTGTGGTGTGAATGGACGAGAGGGCGTGAAACCTGACGAGTGAATGCTACTGTGCACGAGGACCCTCGGAGAAATCTAGAACATTGCGGTGTGGTGGGACCTTAACTGAAATGAGTTGGGACTGAATGAATATGTGATACGAATTTATTGTAAATATGTATTGGAACTGTAAATTATAGACATATAATTTATAAATTAATTCAACAGGTTTTGATACACTGTTTGTTGGGACTGATTTATTTGTTTAATTTTATTAATTTCTTTGAGGGAACTGTAAATGGTTCTGGTTGTATTTATTAATTGTAAATAGCAATATCTGTTAATTTAATGTCAGCTATTGAATCCCAAGAATTTTATATGAAGTTTTTGTAAATAAAGTAGGAAATTACAATTAACTCTTTTATTTAAGACCTCCATCCCTTAACGAACCTGGCTAAGCCCACTGACTTTGAGTAAACTGTAACAGTAATATTTTGTGTGAATCACAAGGTCTGCTGCTACACGCAGACAAAGTCAGACTGTTGTACGATTACTCAGTCATAAATTTGAACGTGTTACGTTCACTGGTACCGAAGCTCGATGCACTCTTTACAGAAAGTACTGGCTGAAAACCACACGATATCACAGACGACTTAGACATACCGACCATCCAAACCCGGGTTTTCTGCGTAACGCAAAATTTTACATCGCCTTTGGTGTACTTAATTTCACTCCAGGCACAGATTGTAAACACATAACAATGAATGCAGTTTGTTCATAACCTATAAACTTGCACACATTTCTGTCACCAGATATCAGTCACTTTGCTGGAAAACGCGAATCTCCGAAGGTATGCGTTTTACAAAAAAAGAATACATCGCCTTTGATGTACTTAACTTCCCTCAAGGCACAGATTGTAAACACATAAAAATGAATGCAGTTTGTTTTGTTCATAACCTATAAGCTTGCACACATTTATGTTACCAGATATCAGTCACTTTGCTGGAAAATGCGAATCTCGAAACGTATGGGTTTTACGACCCCCCCCCCCCCCCCCCCCCNATCGAAAGGGGGCAATTAATTGGCACCGTGCATATTGCTTACAGCGAAAGTCGACCAAGATCGAGACACGTACCAACTTTGGCGACGACCAGTCAACTTTAACCGTCGCGTCGCTTCAGAAGTGCAGGCGCTGTGATAGTGTCGACTGGGGCGTGTGACTGTCATGAGGACCACGGCGGGAGGAGGAACTCAACGCGACAGGTCTGTCAGAAGTGGCCCAACTAGCCGTGAAGAAGAGAGGCCCCGGGACGTGTCGGAAGACGACGTCGCTAATGGGGACCACCTCCGGTAAGGCGGCTGCGTCCTCGCCGTGCTGCGCTGACTCGCGCGGCGGGAACCGGTCGACCGCTTGGCCGCGG
>NQII01002783.1:0-79719 GCA_002778355.1 Clitarchus hookeri
AGAAGTAAAAAAAAAAAGTTTCAACATTTTGTCCTGCAGTGGGATTTGAACACGAATAGAAAAATTAACAATCCACAACTCGAACCACCCCACCACACCTTTACACGAAGTATTTCGTAAATATGGATTTTACGTGAAAGTGACGAATGCGCCTGTCTTAGCTTCAAGTCGTGTAAGTGCGCTTGCTATATTTGCGGTTTACAAAACGAGTTACGAAAAAAAAAAACTTTTTTTTGTCATGTGCATGTTTTACTGTGTACGCAAANTAAGTGCGCTTGCTATATTTGCGGTTTACAAAACGAGTTACGAAAAAAAAAAACTTTTTTTTGTCATGTGCATGTTTTACTGTGTACGCAAAAGGTTTTGTCCTGTAGCGGAATTTGAACAAGAATCAACGAATTGGCACTCCATGAGTGGTTCGCCACTCACCTACTACTATTTTATACGAAGTAGTACTGTGAAGATGGGGTTTTATAGCTTTAGGTATCATCTGCATTGTTCGTGTCTCAAATTCTAAGCCGTAAGAATACGAGGAACTTCCGTATTTTCTATTTACGGAGCTAATTTCCGTTATTCGTCATTACGGAGTGCCTTTCCGTAAACTATACATCTCCGTAAAATTTTCCGTAAATTTACCGAAATTTCTGACAGTGTGCGCTTTACTGCTGCGTTCGCTGTCTCCATTCGCTTTTTTTTTTCTCGCAAAATCTCGGCCCTAGCCCTGCGCCTACGACAGCCCCAGCTTTGTCGTATGATACGCGTTGTTTCAGTTAACATGGTTTTATCTAAATACTGCTAATTTCTAGAGTGATGTCTATTCATTAAAGACATGGAAGACATTTGAATAGTCCGTGTAGCATATCGTTTACGCTTTTCGTCTTTAATATGTGTTAATTGAGGGTGAGTAGGCCTACTGACAAAACAAGTTGTTCTCAAAATCATTTTTGGCGTATGAAAAACTTTATAGAGAACATATAAAGTGGTAGTTAGGCTATAGACACATGCAGAACAAATTTCCTGTAGCTTTTTTTTTTTTGCCATAAATGCTGACGGGAATCCTGTGCGTAGTTCGGTGCCTTCCGTGTAAATATACTATTACAAGACGCCAGAGGGGCGTATCCGAGTTCAGATGGATGGAGGTCTTAATAAAAAAAAAGAACTTAATAAAATTTTTAATTTATTCACACAGCTATTACTTAAAATATTAAATTATATATCTTTACTAACACTCTCTTTATTTCTCGGTAAGAGTGCAATATTTGATGTGTACCTCAACTCTACTGAAAGTCCTCCTCAACGTCTCTCAATTGGTTATTGTCACTTAGGCTATTCACGGTAATGTGAGCACTATTGAAAACTCTCTCATTTGGAATAATAGTCAAGCAATATATTTCATTTTAGCCTTAGACGTTAACTTCCGATTGCGGCGGAGTATGCACACTGTGTTTGGCAATATTTTTTTTAAAAGGTGTTAAAAAGATTTAAAAAAATTACGGAAGCGATCGGTGGTAAGTTGGCTTTACTGTTCAGTCTTGGAAAATACCGTTTAAAAACAATGTGTGCGAGCTGCAGTTGGTATTCACTCCTGGCTTTTTTTTTTTTACCCTCCATCATGTAGATTAACAGCGTGATAGAACAGATTGCACTGCCAGCAGAGGCACCCCCGTCGTAGATTCACGAAGCAGTGGCCGTTACGTAAATACCTAGTACACGTGAGACCACGGGAGCTCGACTGAACGAGGAATTCGCTTGGGAAAGAGGGCTGCACTTAGCCGGCGGACAGAGATTTGTTTTTAAAAGTGAGGTGCTCTGCGCTAAACCAAACAGGGGCCCAGCCATTGACAAACGTACGAGTCGACTACTCTCGAAAAACATAAGGCCAGGTGGTAGCCTGGGTAACCATGATTACATTTTTTTTTTCACAAGAACGTTATTTCGCATGCAGAAGTAAATGGAAGTTTTGCTGTGTTATTTTGTTTGTAGTGTTTTGTGTGCAGTATATCATCTCCACTCTGTAATAATCATGAATACTTTTTGAAGGGAACGACAGTGCGTTTCAGTAATGTGTCAGACGAGTGTAATATAGTGTAAACCTTTCGCATAGGTTCCTCCCATCACGCTATTTAACTGCAGTAAAAATGAAAATCTCGATCTTAAAAATAAATTTTTTATATAGTATTTACCTTGTCTCTATCGACACTGTGTGAAAACCTTTCGTGACAGTACAGATGTATTCACAGAATATAATCTGTGCATTGGTATTTTAAAGCGTGATACCGGAATTATGGTGTTTATGAAGAATTATTTTTAGTGTTATAAATTTTCTTAAATTTTTCCAATATCTGTAATATTCAATTAACAGATTTGCAACTATTTTCGTTGTCGCTGTCGTCGCTGTGCGGTTATGTAATGCAGATATGCAAGCAGGTATACACACATATATGTGTATGTGTATATATGTATAATATAAGTGTGCATACACTGAAGAGCCAACAAAACTGGTACACCTGCCTAATATCGTGTAGGGCCCCCGAGAGCACGCAAAAGTGCTGCAAGACGACGTGGCATGGACTCGACAAATGTCTGAAGGTATGCAGGAGGTATTGAAATCTGCGTCAATTTGAGAAAGGGTTGCACGTCTGTCACGTTTAATGATTCTCGTCAGTCGTCGTTTGTCCCGTTCGTTCACGATCTTTTTCCGGCCGCAGAGATGTCGAAGATTTGATGTTTTATCGGATTCCCGATATTCACGGTACACTCGTGAAATGGTCGAACGCGTAAATACAAATTGTATCGCTACCTCGGAGATGCTATGTCCCATCTCNCACGGTACACTCGTGAAATGGTCGAACGCGTAAATACAAATTGTATCGCTACCTCGGAGATGCTATGTCCCATCTCTCGTGCGCCGACTATAACACACCGTTCAAACTCACTTGAATCTTGCTAACCTGCCACTATAGCAGCAGTAACCGATCTAGCAACTTTGCTAGACGCTTGTTGTCTTATATAGGCGANTCTTGCTAACCTGCCACTATAGCAGCAGTAACCGATCTAGCAACTTTGCTAGACGCTTGTTGTCTTATATAGGCGATGCCGACCGCATCGCGTTACTCTGATTGGTTCCATACCTCTGTTTGCATACGCACACCTATAATAGTTTTCTTGACTCTCCCGTGTATGTGTGTGTACATATATATATATATATATGTGTGTGTGTGTGTGTGTGTGTGTGTGTGTGTGTAATTGACGTGTTTGTCACTCCTAAGGCAAATTCAGCATGGTTGTGAGAGAGCCGAAACTTAAACGCATCCGTCTGTCTTATCTGAAGAACGGGTGCGTCGTTCCCGGCCATATTGTAGTGTGTACGAAGTGGCAATGAGGTGGCTGAACTGGAGCACTGACGTAATCAATCAAGTAGAAGAGACTGAAATTATTTCAGTAAACTTATCCTACGCTACATAGGATACTGCTTGTCCGAACAATTCCCAGCTCTCTAGGGGTTTTTAAAACCTCAGATTAAACCCTGAACCATGATAGGCAGACAAACTACCACAGTTACTAAGTTTGTGGACTGACTGGCGACCCGAGAGTAGGCAGCCATGCATCATGGCGTCCATGTACTTATTGGCTGTACTACGTAGAGTAGTGAATTCTTTATAGAATAGTCGAAATTATACCTCAGAATCTACGTATAGTCTATTCGCGGTGTGTTCACAGTTTCTGAATCAAACCTTTGAAAAACCACCCCATGTTTGGTTGTTTCCTAAATATTCCATGTATCACAAGCGTTTAAGACTTTTGCTAACATAAAAGTACTTTATTTTTGGTTAAATTGAACCTTTACGTATATTTTATCTATAATTTTTTAATATTTCATTTATAATCAATATGAACAAAAACATGGAGAAAATAGGTGTACTAGTAATACCTTGTAAGAAATAGTTCTTGTGCAAAATTGTATTACACTGAGTGCGCACGAATGCCGTGCGCTGTGCCGTTGATATAAATTTCGAGAGTCGGTTAAGCTTTGTTTGCATGAGGCGGAGGAATACCCTGCAAGTATAAATTTAGCAGGACTTCAGAAAATTGTGAAGTAACCGTGAATGCACTAAATTAATGTTTTATTGGTCTCATGTTTGCTGTCGTATTGTATTTATTAGTTATTATAGCATACAAAATTGCGTATTGACAAAACGTACCATCATCGTGTTGTCATGCCTATTTCAATGGACTGTGATTTCTTTGGTCGGTAAATGTTGTAGAGAAGTGTCATAAAATTTTGAAAAAAATCTGTTATTAACTTTATGTTGTTTATCAACCATATCCGATGATCTAGGCGAAACATCATAAAGTAATGCACTTAATTTAACACATGTAAAACAGCATTTTTTTTGTTCATGCCTTCGTTGTGATGTGGTTGAAGGGAGTAGGACTAATAGTGCTGACAGGTAGAGAATTTGTGGCTTGTATATGTCTATCTGCGAAGACACGAATAATTACGGAATACATTTCACTTCAAGCCAGACTCCAGAAACTTTTACATTTCTCGAGATTGTACTCTAGAAGACTCTGAGCTAGCAATAAAAGAACAATGTCATTTTTCACACCTCAGTCAAGCGAATGAATAAATGAAAGTTCTTTGAGAGAGCAGTCAATAAAAAAAATACCAGTTACGTTGTTTAGAGTAGTGGAAAATATAACTAAGGAACAACTGAACTCGTTAACTACGATAGACGGGATTTTATAAATTGCGTAGGCAATACGTGACAAGTTATTTTTTCATGACAGTAAATTTTACTTGTTTCTGGACTTTTTCTACGTTTAGTTGAAATTACGATCAACAAACTGACTTAACAGCCGTGCTATTTGTGACTCAAACACACTACGCCCTCGCAGTAACGGGAACTACAGACGGATTTTTTGTTCCTGAAGTTAGTGCCGTCGCTAAAGAGTAGGTTAAGGTTTCAGATTTTTGTTTTCGAATTGTTTGTTTTTCTCTCTCACACACACACTCTCTCTTTCTCTGTGTGCGCATCTGTCTCGCGCGGAGTGTGCAGGGGCGACGCAAGGCACTTACTCCCCGCGTATACGACGGCTTGCCGCCTGCAGGATGTAGGTCAGGCTGCCTGCTCGCCGCCGCCTGTGTGCGGGGAACCTAGGAGATAGGAGGAGCAGAGTCTGCAGGTTAGTACCACTTACCTTCATACGTCCTCCGTCTCCTGGAAATACGGGTCGTCATCTCAAGGTCGGTCGGCGGCTTGCCTGGGGACGTACTGTACCCTCGGCGCGGATTATCTGGAGCGTGCCCCCACACAGCAGCGACCTAGGAGAAATACGCTCGTTTTGTTAAAAATCTTGGTGCCGCGTGGTGACGCGACGCTGCACCAGAGTGGTTTTTTTTTTAAGTAAAAAAAAAACACGTATTCATCTAAAAACAGCACATATATGCATGGATTCCCTATGATGCAAACCGGTCACGCCTTAGCGAAGCGACACCAGCCACGGAGATAGCATCTCACCTTTTCCTCGTGGTATATTTTGATAAAGGCTGTTCACGGTTAACTCAGCACTTTTGAAATCAACCTTTGAAAAATGTAATTGCCCCTACCCACATATATCATAACCGGGAAAACTGACTGGCGTGCACCCAGTAAAGTTGGCAACGGCGGAGAAGAAGCAGTTCTATATCTTGACTTTGAATTAAAAGTTAGGTAAACTTTGGTAAATAATAAAATTATTTATTTTGCTTTTGTTTTTTTATTAACGCATATGTGTAAGAATGATCACATTTTTAAAATATTTACATTTATAATAATTTCACAGTTGCTCTTTGCCGACGCATGAATAAAGTTATCAGGCCCATAGTAATGTTAATTTTACGTATGGCGGAATACTACACAATTTATCCACATTTGATCTAAAGAGGGGCTTTACAAATTGCTCAATTTACCGTGAACAGTCTATACCGACTGTGTAAGTTCAACTTCTGGCAATTGCCTATGTTTATTTTGGTCATGTTGTGACGTTTTACGTAGTTCGTCTTACCTATCTTCTGTGTTTTGTGTTTTGCTCAGAAGGACCAGTATGACGCACAAACTTTTGGCACAACTGTTATTTTTAAACTGATATATTATATAGTCATTGTTATGGCATCCACTATAATTGCTATACATACCCATTATATGTCTAGCTCTTCTGCTATTTTTAATGTGTCGGCAGCAAAAAAAAAAATTGCCCGTTCTCATTTAGGTGTACACCAAATGGATGGCATTGAAATTTACTTTAATGTATTTGTTTAAACAAACATGAGGAAATCAAGGCTTCTCTCAGACCCCTGTTGTGGCATTANAAACAAACATGAGGAAATCAAGGCTTCTCTCAGACCCCTGTTGTGGCATTATACAAAAGAGCAGCTTAAAAAAAGTTCGCAACTTTTTTATTTGTTGTGTCTGCCCGCATATCTTCATGGAGTAGGCTATGCCATCAAGATAGGCGAATTCGCNAAAAAAAAATTGCGCGTTCTCATTTAGGTGTACACCAAATGGATGGCATTGAAATTTACTTTAATGTATTTGTTTGAACAAACATGAGGAAATCAAGGCTTCTCTCAGACCCCTGTTGTGGCATTATACAAAAGAGCAGCTTAAAAAAAGTCCGCAACTTTTTTATTTGTTGTGTCTGCCCGCATATCTTCATGGAGTAGGCTATGCCATCAAGATAGGCGAATTCGCNCGCAACTTTTTTATTTGTTGTGTCTGCCCGCATATCTTCATGGAGTAGGCTATGCCATCAAGATAGGCGAATTCGCGTATCACATTGTTTAAAAGAATGTTTCTTTTCCTATTTGAAAACTAGCTTATTAAATTTGGTACGTTTGCTTATTCATAATGTGGCGTTAGAAATGAGTTAACGATGGAGATTCAAAACAGGTTTTAGTTGTTCGCGTTTATTGATTCTCTGAAAAACCCTACATAATTAAGATGATTATGCCACACACCGCGAAATGAATAAAATTGTAGTAAACTTGAACACCAATTCGTATTCATTGTTCAGTGACTGTAAATGTTAAATCAGTCTAAACGTTCTTTAAGGAACGTCAAAACGTATCTAGTATGGATGATGATCGGTGTTGAAGCCTTCAATTTGCGTGCATGCCTTATTTCGAGATAATGAGTTGGAATATCTATTCACCCGACTGGAATTAATATTTATATATTGACAAACAAGTGAACAAAAGTTCTTAATACGTGTAAAACTATCCACATTTTGCCATAAATTTTATAATATTTAATTGCGAAAAACGGTAATGTGTGTTTTTTTAAAGGACGTGTAATCTAATTTTACCTACATTTTCGCGAATGTGAAACTAAATTTCCTGCTACAAACATTTATTTTGATATTGACGAACTCCATTCTTATCTGCGATATTTGGTTCGTCAAATGTGTATTTTCTTCGTCTATCGGCTGCAGAAGCAAACTCGCCATCAAGAATATGACGACAATACACCTACAGAGTAATGCAAATCAAGAGTTCAGTTGCAAACAAAACAGAGATTTATGGGGGGGGGGAGGGAATCGCGAGTCAATTGTTTATCGGCTGTCATGATGAAAGAAAAATAAAACAGCAGAAGTGTTGGATAAAATGTATGTCTCCTGTAAAATATTTATTTTACGAAAGTTTTATTATAGGAATACTGTACGGATTTATCAGACGACAGAATTGTTTTCATCGTTGCGAAAACATATGTACCTATAGGCCTATATGTCTATACACTGATGAACAATAAAAATAGGAATACCGATGCAATAGTCTCATTTTTTTTTGTTTATCTCTTGACCATATCGTTGCACAAACACGATCGAACACGGACGTTTCTAAATTTCTGAAGTAGTATGTAGATAGTGAGCCAAGCCTCCTTAGAGTTACGTTATTTTGACGTGATGTATCTCTGCTTTCAGCGGTGCGGAGAAGAGCATTGCAATTATGGTCGGTAACTTTCAAATCATATGTAAGAGTGAGACATTGTCTCTCCCCAAAATCGGATATTACATAAACTATAATTGTTCTGCTGTGGAGATGTGCGATCGCCCGTTGTCCTGTGGAAGAAGCTAAACCCGTTAGGATGAACGCACGACATGAATGGGAGTAAAACTTCTGAAAGGATGTTGACGTAAAACCATAAATTATTGTAAACGTACAAAGGTTCTAATGCGTGCCATAGATAATTTTTGTCTGGCAAAGAAAGGATCCAACAAGCTAAAGCGCCTCGTTCTACGAAACCAATGATGGGATTGAAAATTAAATTTCAAATCGGCTAACGCTTACATTGTGTAGAACCCTGAAGTCCTCCTTGGTAATTTAACGCAGGCACTTCTTGCACTTCCTCACATATTGTAAATTGAAGAACCCCGAGTCGAGGTGACTCCTCAGCACCTCCACGACCTCTTTTATACTCATTTTATGCTCACTTGTTTAAGTGGTGCCCATATTTCTTACCCCGATGTTGGCAAGTGTGCATTTCAAGACCTTGATGACTGATTTAATGATATGATTGTTTTGAGGAATACAGAGATGAGTAGGAACACCCGATTTTCGAGAAAAGATTTCATGAGCAGTCAGTCGTATTTCATAACACTATAGCTCTGATGCACTTTAGAGATTTGACGGTTTCCGTGTTACGCGTCTTAGGTTTCTGCGCGCGAATCACTGGCGTGCAGTATTGATGTTACCTAATTCTGGGTGGCCAGTCATGTAGGAAAATGTATTCACACAAAGACACTCCACCAATAAGTAAAAATAACAGCCGGTACGCCCGTATAATATTAAAATCGAGCATGTGCGAAAATCTTTTCGCGAAATTCGGGTGTTCCAAGACATGAGCATCACTGCGATTCTTTCATTAAGCGTTTCTGTGAAGGAATGTCTGTTCGTATCCCAGTCAAAGGTGGTTTGGATAGAATTATTTCATGAAAAAAAAACTGCTATGGTTTGTCTCAAATGAGCCCCCATCGCCCAACCTAATAAAGACTAGTTATTTAATAGAGTAACGACAGTTGAAGCCACTCGTCCCTGCTGTGACTGTGAACGTAGGCTTGCCATAAAGGGAGAGCGTTTTGATGAACCTGAAGTTGCATCTCTTTCAAGTCATAGTAGCAGATAAACACATCCCAAGTATTCAGATGTTAAATGGCGTGGCATTTCCTTTCCTGTCAGCGTACTTGGTCGTTTATTTGCCGCGTTTAGCTCTGAAGACCGCCCTTACATCTTATTGGCTATTGCGCAGTGCTGGAATTTCCCTAGTGGCCGAACTACAGTTTGGCAATTCAGTCTTCAGGCGCTAATTGGAGAACGGCGTTCTGCCGTACTGTTGCCAGTTAGGTCATTATGGGGGCGTGTATGGCTGGAGTTCGCGAGTCACATCACCGTTTCACTTCTATATTCGCATTCGCATTATTAAACATTCTGTGCTCATACTATTACGGAGCCACTGCTGGACAGTAGAGTACCTTATTGACGTGTGGTATACAAGAATTTGTGGGGTTTACTCCAAACGTGGGCTGTTATATTTTCCCGAATCAGTTGGACCGAGCGATGGGGCGTAGTTGTAAATCTTTGGACTCGTATTCGGGAGGACCTGGAGCTCTAAATTCGGATTTCTGTTTTCCGTGGTTTCCCTAAATTACTTCACGTGAATTCTGGGATGGTTCCGTACTACTGGCCAGTGCTGACTCCTTCCCCGCTCCTACTTCTCTGAGAAGTTTGCTCAGTCTGTAGTGACCTCGCTATCGACGAGACGTTAGGCCCTACCTACCTAATATGTTGGAAACGCGACTCGTCAGGCCAGGCTACATGTATCCAGTCGTCAAATGTCCACTTGCAGAGTTACAGAGCCCAGACAAGGCGTATAGCTCTGTTTCGTGTAGTTAGCCATTGTTCTCGGGTCGGGTTCCTAGAGCCCACATAATGCAGCGGACATAGCACGGTCCTTGAGCTAATGTTCATCGAGGCCCCGCCATTAAACTCCGATATTATTTGCTCCTGTTGGACATGTGTCACTTGAAACAAATATTCACAGCTCTGTGACACTCCAAAGTTATCTGTCGCTTTAAACAAGTAGCAGGCAAAAAAGCAACATTTGAAGCGCCTATGTAAGTCGCATAGGACCGTCTAACCTAGTTTTTCTGACACATAAATGTTTGTATCCTATTTGCTATATTTCAAATTTGTGCAATTTTGTTTAACCTTGTAAGTATACTATAATATGTTCCATGATCTTTAAAAATATGTTTTCTTTTCTGGCGGATTGGTTCTAACGAATATATTATATTTNACTATAATATGTTCCATGATCTTTAAAAATATGTTTTCTTTTCTGGCGGATTGGTTCTAACGAATATATTATATTTCCGGGTGTAATGTCTCCGCTAGTACAAAATCCATGAATGTAGAACTAATTTCCAATTTCTCAGTACGGCAGTTGATTGTTTCGGAAGGTGGGCGAACAACAGCATAAGCTACGAGTAACTGGGCTGCTGGTTAACCTCTGTTCTGTGCCACAGTCGGTGGTAGTTGTAAGCTCGTCGGCGGTATTTGTGTTCAGGATGCCACCGACCCGTAACTTCGCATTAATTTTCGTAATGTTCTTGGTTTGTCGCGCGGAGTCCCGGAGTGCGGGCGACAGAGTCGATACATTAGTGACGGGGGCGCCACTTGATGGGTCCCGGGGGTGCGAGGGATGTTGCGTCAGTCAATCTGCTGAGTGCTGCACAAGACATTGCGCTCGTGCAGACAGCTGCGATTGGTTGCACATCCCCAGGGACCAGTGCGGGAGATGCTGCTATGTAATTACCTCCTACACCATCACCATTACCAACTTGCACAAATGCGTAGTGCATCGATAAAGAACCATGTGCTGTGATGAATTCAAGATTCGACTCTTGGTTGCGACGAGAATTTTTAATCTTTTTATATAGGTATAATACGAATATCCAATTAGCACGGAAACTTTAGGTTAATGGAAATCTTAGTTAATCATGCATTTGCTAAACTATGAAATATGATGAGTCATCTTGATGTTATTCCCTACGGAAAATTATAAAGATAATGTAATACTATTCGTAATGTATAATGATTACACGAGTCTGCATGTACCTGATGATTGAGAATCGATATTTGTTGTTAGCTAATTGTTATGCTGATTCCAGAACTATTCTTAGTTCTCTTCTGTAACTAAATAGTTTTTTCATAATGTGATGAAGTCGACGTCAAAATCTGCCACAATCTGTAATGAGCGTTTTGGGACGGAAATTTTATTAAAGTCTTTGAGTCGGCACAAGTGCTGCTTTGAATCGTTATCTGACCTTGAATGTGTTATGGATCTCGGGTTGGTGTATTTCCAGATCTGTTGTCATTTTATTTCCCCATTGTGAACGTGCAAACAGACTTTGTGAAAGAAACCAACCATACTTATTTTCACGTGAAACTTGAATATCTACACAAATGGTGGACGCAAAGCAAGTATGCGACTATGGTGTTGAGATTTTAAGGTTCTGGACACAGGAAAGAAAATATTAATGCATTTGNACGCAAAGCAAGTATGCGACTATGGTGTTGAGATTTTAAGGTTCTGGACACAGGAAAGAAAATATTAATGCATTTTGCAATTCCCAATGTGTGGACGGAGTAAAAAAAAACACACTGAGTCTACTGTTACCATTCTGCAGTTAATATTCAGGAGTGCAGTTTGAAAAACAAGAAACAAATAGTTTCTCCAAGTAGGATTCCTTCAGTAATTTGGCAAGTTACACGTGGGTAATACCTGCTTGCCCTCTTCCCCTTTCTGTATAAAGATGATCTTGAAGGTGATGAAACTTTCCAGGACGCTAGTGATGGTGATGATGTTTACAAGCCTGAAGATGGCCTCACTTTATACAGCGGTTACCTTATTTTGAATTAAATTATCTTGTACGAGATGTGAGTTTGCCAAAGGAANATGGCCTCACTTTATACAGCGGTTACCTTATTTTGAATTAAATTATCTTGTACGAGATGTGAGTTTGCCAAAGGAATGTGCTGAACTTCTTGGTTCCCTGCTTAAAAGTACAGTAAGTACTTCTTGCACGAGGAACACATTTTTCATAGAAGAGGAACATAGAAAAATAATTTGTTCCTTTACTCGCCTCACATCAAGGCGAACCGGGTTCGATTACCGGCGGGGTCGCTCCCGGATTTTTGCATGTGGGAATCTATGCTGCTGGTCGGCGGTTTTTCTCGGGGAACTCCCATTTCCCTAATCCTTTAATTCTGGCTGCTGCTTTATACTCACCTCACTTCGCCCTCATCGACTCTCAAGACCTTGAAGTTACGAGCCGCCCTAACCACTTCACTCTTCACCCACTGGTTCCTTTATTGTCACGGTTTGCAGCCAAGACAGGGGGTAACACCCACCAATCGTCGGTGCTTTCCAGTGTACCCGCGTGTATCCGTCATCCCAGAGGAGTGGCGTCGAATGGGACCATAAACTGATCAACGGTGGAATACTAGTGCAGGGAAGACGAGAATGATGAGAATGATGCTAGACACCGGTCCGCCACGTTTCGGACATAGAGAAATCCGGAATGACCCCGCCGGGAATCGAGCCCATCACCGTGGTGGGAGAGCTAATCGCTCGGACACAGGGGCACCTACCTCCGTTTATAAGCCTATTCATTATAGCCATATCCCATCGTCACACAGGATTCCCGTGCCTAGCGACATTTCCCCATAAGGGCACGTCCTTGTGCGAGCGAGGGACTGATATCTCAAGTGCAGTACACCAACAGCTATAGTCTATTCGAAGTTTCTTCACACGNCCTTGTGCGAGCGAGGGACTGATATCTCAAGTGCAGTACACCAACAGCTATAGTCTATTCGAAGTTTCTTCACACATTTTGTTAATCAAACCTTAAAAATATCACCCCGTGTTTGGTAGTTTCCTAAATGTGCCACGCATCACAAGCATTTTGTACAAGTGCTAACATAAATGTACCTTACTTTCGGTTACATTAACCTTTTACTTTTATTTTATTGATAAATTTTAATATTTTCATTTATAATACATATAAGTAAGAACGGGGAGAAAATAGGTGTGTTGGTAATAACGCCCAGTAAGAAATAGTTCTTATGAAAAATATCNATATAAGTAAGAACGGGGAGAAAATAGGTGTGTTGGTAATAACGCCCAGTAAGAAATAGTTCTTATGAAAAATATCATGAAACTGAGTGCGCAGGAATGCGTTGTGCTGTCCCTTTGGTGTAATTTTCCAGACTTAGTTAAACTTTGTTTGCATGGGGCGGACGAATATCCTGGAAGTAGAACCTAAGCAAGACTTCTGAAAGGTTGGAAGTAACTGTGAATGGACTATAACATGATGACATATGACGAGTCTCAGGCCGGCATAGTAGTGTGCCTTTAGTGTCCTTCCACATTGTACTGGGGTCTTCTACTCGCCCTTGGCGCGGGTACAACTCAATCAAACGAAAATCTTTCACATAACGAAACAAACGTTGCAATTTTTATAGCCAGCGGTGCATTTAATGATAATTCGAATTTTTGTTGTCAGTAAATGTGTTAGTTGCGTGTTACACTTTACAAGCAAATATCGTTCACGGTAAGCCTATGTATTGTCGTGTGACGGTTTAGGAATTTTAGAGCGACGCTGGCCCACAACCACTCCCNAAAATCGTCGCCCAGAGAAGCCCCACTCAACCACGAAGTCGCCCAGTGAATACGAGTAGTCAAATTAGGTACCACACCTCGGAAGGGCTGATGTATGTAGTACTTGTGTAAACTCCAGACAATATATTCGTCCTTAACAAATGAAACAGTAAAAGGCTTCATTATTACAATACCCTCAACCTCCAAGCACATTGTAGTCTGTGCCTGGGGGAATTAACCACGACACTATAAGCCACACTGTCTTCCACAGTGGCGGTATAGCGTCAGTATGAGCAAGATATAAGGTTTGCAACAAAGTTAAATTTACAAAATGTATAAAATTCAGTCATAAATTAATTTAGATGGAACCTTGTGTAAAAAAAACATACACGGAAATTTCTGGAGATTTTTATTTTGCTGTTATAAATGAATATACTCATCCCAAATATAACANAAAAAAACATACACGGAAATTTCTGGAGATTTTTATTTTGCTGTTATAAATGAATATACTCATCCCAAATATAACATATTATGTCGTAAAAACAGCGTGTCTCGCCTGACGGGAAAAGTAAAGCTCTGCAGCAGCAATATATCATATAACGTATTCTTTATAAGTATCGCCTTCTGTCACATGTTTGGCATTATATCAGTTTTGGGCAAGTTGTTACTTGTCTACCTTCCGAATTTGTTATTAAATTTAAATGCATGTTTATTCATATTGTTTTGACCCCGATAAAATACATTTACACACATACTACGTATATAAATAGGCATTTTTAAAAAAGTGTAATATAAAGTTGTTGTCTCGGAAAATTCACAATAACATTTTTAATAAATATTAAAAAGCTAGGCACGTTCATAGAGCTTTATTGTGGAAGAAGAAACGTGTTAGTGTGGTTATTTCNTTAATAAATATTAAAAAGCTAGGCACGTTCATAGAGCTTTATTGTGGAAGAAGAAACGTGTTAGTGTGGTTATTTTTTAAATAGGTACAGAATATAAAACAATGAGCTTTGCGCAAAAAAGTGTTCTTGTAGCTTTTGAGGTTATTATTGTGCTTTAAGCAGCGAAAGTTTTCTTAGGACAGGGCCTAGTTAATTTAGAGAACAATGTCTTGGACTAGTATGATGTTTGTTATTCAGGGTAACGCTGCATAAGGAATGTTCGTTAATTAACAGCTGCTTACGCTTCCTCAATTACCAAACCCTGTACTGCGTTGTTACACGTGTTATTTTGCATTCTATAATGACCGCATCCAGTTTTGGCTTCCGCTCGACTGAGCAATATTAAGGAAAGGTGTACTCCTTGGCTCTAGGTTTTGTATGTGATGACACCCAAAAACAAATCTAAGATTTTAACGAGGCAAATTATCTCAGTAATCAATATTTTCTTTGCATGTGATAACGTTATTTTAGCTTTATCTCACTGCAGTTTCTAAATAATATTAAACTTGCGTGAAAATCAATTCGTGATTTTTTTACAACGATTCGGTATTTCTGATGCTGGAATGTATTTTTCCTGTGCGTGTCTTTAATGTACTCAAATCGGCAACGGCAATAGGTTTATTCGGTTGAGCTGGTATTACAGTTTAGGCCTACGTGTTACTACGATGTTTATTTCAAAACAAGTTACGAGAGATAAGCAAGGTAGAGACGATAAATTTATAAATATTTGTGTGTATCTTTTGCAGAGAAAGGATTTTATAATGTTCATACATAATATGCACATGAGGTTAATTTATGTCCCTTAATTCAATCTTATTAAATTTTCAAAATTCTGCTCAAATGTATAGCTTAGTGCTCAGTGTTTTTTTTAGCCCAAAAATTGTTTACTGCGCTACAAAATAGTTACATCACAGATACCTTGCATGCATTGTTACACAACTATCGAGGAAGTAAATTTTAACCAAACTGAGTTCAAATTTTTTAAAAAAGTTTAATGCATATAATTATAAGAATTAGCAAGTTTTTAATCTACTTACGTTTCTAATAATTTTAAAGTCACTTGACCAAGGCAAGAATGAAGTGATCAGGCCTGTGGCAATGTNAATCTACTTACGTTTCTAATAATTTTAAAGTCACTTGACCAAGGCAAGAATGAAGTGATCAGGCCTGTGGCAATGTTAATTTTTTATGTGGTAGATGAACACACAATTCGCATACATGTAGATCTCAAGCAAGGCTTTCAAAAGTGCTCCATTTGCCGTGAAGAGCTTATAGCGTTCCAACGTCTGCTCAAGAAAGAGTCAAATGCGTAGCAAAGTTCTAAGATTTGTATAGTAACGATCCTAAGCATTCCTATAATTGCAGTAATATATGCTATGTTATTTCCATACAATTTATGGGTTAAAAATTTCCATTACAGTTTGAGAAATTTACAAGGAATTTTTCTTACAGTGTATTTACACCAGAGGTTAGTATTTAATCATAAAAGTACTATGTGTTGACGGAGACTCGAACCCGAAACTTAGTTTCAGAGATCTTAGCAGACGTAATTATTAATTTCTTATGAAAGATTCTGGGCTTACAAAAAATATCTTGTATGACAAATATCTAAATGCGTTTTTACAAGATTCCCATATTTCCTTTTTTCTTTTTCTTTGAAATGGTTTAATTGTGATTCTTTCCGCCAGTGAGATTCACTATTTGTTCACGTTAATGTGAGCACTTTTCNTCTTTGAAATGGTTTAATTGTGATTCTTTCCGCCAGTGAGATTCACTATTTGTTCACGTTAATGTGAGCACTTTTCAGGCTCTAGTTACTTTTTCCGTTTGGCAATTTTTCATCCCTTAGCCTTTTTAAATAAATATTGCAATCTGANTCCCTTAGCCTTTTTAAATAAATATTGCAATCTGAGTAATGAACACAATGTTTATATTCTACCGCACTCTGAAGTAAACGTCTAAGGTTAGAATAAAATAACTTACATTTATTGACTATTATGCCAAATGAGAAGGCTTTCAAAAGTGTTCACTTTACCGTGAATAGCAAATAACTCCATTTACAAAAACATGTTATCCTAATTGTCACGGAAATCGCAAACAGCGTCGCGAACTGTATATTAAATCCAAAGCAAATGACCCGATTTCTCTAAAGACAACCAAATGAATGCCGGTACTGGACTCGGCTGATTTTGTTGCCGCCAGAAATTCGGTATGAATGGGCCTATGAGCGTATTAAATTTTTCTCAACTTTCACATGTGTGCTCGCTTCAGACAAAAATTTTCATTTGACTCTATCATGACGTTCATTAAGTTAACGGTATTAACCAAACCAATTAGTTAAAGGTACGGTAATTGTCAAATGGCTGTGTTTATTGAACTGAATACACGTAGACGTTTGCTTCAACAATTTTTTTTTGTTTTATTTGGTGCAAACGAACGAATGCAAGTGTTTGTACCAAAATAAAATTTATTGTGTGAGCAAAATATTGTTCAGGAGAAACAAATTCACTTGAAGTAAATTTATTTCGTACCAGAAATGTTATTCCTCGCTCCGTGTATTCTCACCACACAATCATACCGCATTTGGCGACTCGCTTGTTTAAGTCGGTGTTTTAAGGAAGATTATAAATCACTAAAGTATTCCGTATCAGTACCTTTATAACAGCACATAGGCAAAGAGTATTCCTTTCTTAAAACACCTACTGACACAATTTTTCGCAAAGAAGAATAGACCAAATAACAGGGAGTCAGAAATTTCTCACTAGTTGTTAATTCTTTAGTGTTGTTCTAAGTAACTCTCTCTCTCTCTCTCTCTCTCTCTCTCTCTCTCTCTCTCTCTCTCTCTCTCTCTCACAATATATATATATATATATATTTGAAAATGTTATATATGAGGGCTGATTAAGAAGTCATGGCAACTATTGTTTACCTCCCGAAAATGACCCGTCCCAGGAAATGTACTAAGTACAGTTGAAAGTGTACGACAAGTGCGTTGTAACGGTGACACCACATGGGATATGGATGCAGGAATGTCTGGCAAGGAACAAAGACACACATGGCTGCTGGAAAGCACCGTTTAATTGATTAATTCTCGTACATTCTGTATACACTCATTTGAAACGGGTATGTATAGTACGTGTATGAGCTGTTTAACATCCTTCAAAGTAGTCTCCGAGGTTGTCCACGGTTTATTGCCAGCGATGAGGCAGACGGGAAATACCATCGGCTGCATGAGATCCGTGAATGTGCGCCACCTCTCGTCGAAATCCTGTGACGATTTCTTGTTTGTTGGCAAAGCGTTTACCACGCAATGGCCTCTTCATTTTGGGAATAAGATCGTAGTTACACCGACTAAGATAGGCTGAATAGGGAGGATGTGGCAATGCCTCCCACCCCCAACGCCGTAAACATCGTGTAACGTTACCTGCTGTATGAGATCTAGCGTTGCCGTGTAAGACAATAGCGNCCACCCCCAACGCCGTAAACATCGTGTAACGTTACCTGCTGTATGAGATCTAGCGTTGCCGTGTAAGACAATAGCATTGCCCAACAGTTCGAGACGTTTCTCTCCAAATGCACGACGAAGATGGTGCCGCATAAATGACAGGTAGTACTGTGCATTTACATTACAGCCCTCACGAACTGGATGACACGCCAAAATACCTCAANCCGCATAAATGACAGGTAGTACTGTGCATTTACATTACAGCCCTCACGAACTGGATGACACGCCAAAATACCTCAAGTCTCATATGCCAAAATGATGGTCAGATTTGTTGGTGGCGGGTTTTGTCGTACCTTGTGTCTCCGTGGTGATCCAGAATGACGCCATTCATTGGAATGTCGCTTCAATTCTGGCTCGTATGCTCGTGCCCCTGTTTCATCATTTACAATGATGCGGTTCAGCATGTCAATACCTTCACGGCGAAAGCGTTTCAGATTGAAACGACATGTCTCACATCGGGTCCACTTCTCTACCTCAGTTAAGTGATGTGGCACCCACTTGACACAAATTTTCCGTACATTTAAGACCCTCCGTAGAATTCGGCGCACTGACGACGCAGGAATACCTGTATGCTGTGCTAATTCCATAACAGTCCAGCGAGTGTGGTCCATTAGGCACTGATAGACCACAGCCACTCGTACGTCGTGGTCAGTTGACACAGCACGTCCACTGCGAGGAAGGTCGGCTGTTGACTCTCTTCCTTGTTTGACGGCCTCTTCTCACCTTGCCACTGTACGATAGGGTACAGCACGATTACCCAATGCTTCCCGTAGCTCTGCATGGCATCGGCGTGCATTGCGGCTGCGCCGTACAGCTATCTTGATGTACGCACGCTGTTCGACTTTGGTTACGTCCATTTCTCACCGCTGTCATCCGGCAACTGACAAGGAGCGTGCTCACGGCCGGATGGATGCACTCATACCCCATCTGATGGCAACAGCAGTTTGGCGTGGGGTAGCAGACATTGACGAACAGTAGACAACCTCGGAGACTTTTTTGAAGAATGTTAAACAGCTCGTACACGTACGATACGTACNTATATATATATATATATATATATACACACACATACACATACATACACACACGCACACGTACATTCAAAGATAGGCCCAAATTAAAATGTTGTATAATTATGCAGTTTAAATTTAAGGTACCTATAAATAATTTATAATATCTTAAAAAGGCACCGCCTTAGCGATCTCGGGCGTGGAGATAGCTTACTCAACTATTAGATTCACTGAAAAGTTAATAATGTGAACTTTTTGGTTCGACGCTTGGTATCATTTGACGGGACTGGGGGTTTTAGATGATACCCATAATCCCCTTAGTACACGTCTGGGTAGGCGGTGCCCTCAATTCTGTAGCATTATTTAATTTGCATCGGGGATCACGCACGCTTCTCTTGAGCACGAACACGTTAGAGCTCGTGCTGCCCCCCACGCACTCCTTCACGCACATCGCTTAGGTCTACGAGACACACGCGTGGAAGGAGAAAGAAGGGGGAGGGGGTAGAGTTCTCGGCGCCGAGCTCGTTATTAATGCAAGCAATCAAATTACCATATTTCACATTACGTGACTGTTTACTCGCGACCTCGCCTGTCGACCCGGCTAATGGGAAACGATGTGGTAATCAGCCTGGCGTAGCCAAATTGGATACGGAGTAACGCTCTGGCCCTCGTTCCAACTGAAGGTTCCGCACACGAGGAACTAACTTCTCCTCCGCTAGTTGCTTCCAAACAGCTGAGATATTTCAGCAAGAGTAAAACGCAGTATGCCTATAGTCCATTCAAAGTTACTGCAAACTTTTCTGAAGCCCTGTTGAAGTTCTACTTCCCGGATGTTCCTCCGCCTCGTGCAAAGAAAGTTTAACTTAGTTTAAAAATTACACAAAATGGGCAACACACCGAATTAGTGCGCACTCAATTTAATATCATTTTTCATGAGAACTATTTCTTACTAGGCATTAACAACACACTAACTTTGTCCCTGTATTTATTCATATTAATTATAAATGAAATATTATAATTAACAGTTAAAGTATTAGTAAAATTCAATTTAACTAAAAATAAGATACTTTTTTGTATACAGAAATATAAAACGTTGGTGGTACATTACATATTTAGGGTACAAACATACACGTCATTCATGGTGTGATTTTTCAAAGGTTTAATTCAAAAAGTTAGAAGAAACCTCGAATAGGCTATACGTTATCAGGCTATGTATGCAAAATTTTCAATTACCTTCCCATACTTACAAAACACATCAATATCGATTCTGTATATAGCATACGACTACTATAGAGCACATATACATAACTCCTTGGCCGAAGTCGATACCTTCGAACCACTGTATTCCGGTTTGAATCCTGGAGAAACAGCATATAATTTTATACTTTTTTTTTTACTTAAGTTAAGGTTTGTGTAGCATGTAAGCTGTTTTCGGAATCTGTCTACCGGCATAAAAGCGGGGACATTAACAATTCCTGCAAAAAAAAGTCAATGTAAACAATATTTATGTGTGTTTCTGCTTTATATTTTAACATACTGCAACTGTGATATTTGAAGGAAAAAAACTCTTATCATAGGCGATGAATCGAAATATCAAACGATGTCGTGTCTTCGAATACTCGTTCGCTTGAGTTCTCTTCATTTTGCATACCATAGCTGGCCTGTGTTTTAGATCACGGGACCAATAATTAGAGGTGATCTCGTTCCTTCATGAAAAATATTTTCCTCTCTCATAAAAATAGACCCTTTTAATTAATTTTTTGCTCTTTGTGGTGTGACGATGATAAGTTTAAATCATACATATTAAAGTTAAGCGTTCAATAGGTTAATTTNCTCTCATAAAAATAGACCCTTTTAATTTATTTTTTGCTCTTTGTGGTGTGACGATGATAAGTTTAAATCATACATATTAAAGTTAAGCGTTCAATAGGTTAATTTTAAATTATGCGTATAGTAACATAATTCAGGCAACAACAAGGTCTACGCCTTTCACAGTGAATGAATATTTTTCTTTGTACGAGTTCTTAATACGTATTTCTTTTTCATTTCTGTGGATCACTTTTTATATTAAATTAATCATTTCAGTTAATTTGTACTTTTACCATGTATGTTTAAGTGCATATGAACATACATTTAAAATCACTAAGCACGTTTATTGCCGAGGATTTTAATGATATTGTGAGAAACTAAGACAAAGGAATTAAAAACACTTTATAAGCAACGTGGTTAACATTTATAATGCATGTGTGCCCAGTTTTTTGTTGAATTATTTTTTTTTACTGCGGTGGAAGGAAATATTCAAAAGATACGTTCCAAATCAGAGAATTATTCCAAAATTAGAGCATAACTTTTTTTTATAAATTCTCTGTTAATAAATTTAAAACAAAATATCAGCGACAGATTTGCTATCTGCATTGTAGCATGTCCTAGCGCCTCTTAAATAAAAATTACTGCCATATTAAAATTAGAGGGAGTAGGGTAATGCCGAATTAAAACAATTATTTATGATCAATAATTCTAACTATTGACGCTTATGCGTTTCTTTTGATGATCAGTATCTATTGATTCTATAAAACTACTTTTTGGACTGGTTATGTGCACGTTTAAATATCGATTAAACACTTGGCTATACGCCACGCTGGTACGGCGAGGAGACCAAACATAACATTGTTCGAGATCTGGCTGTGAGATGTGGCAGAATTTGAACGCCAAGACAGTAATGAAATTGTTCGAACTCCATTGTCATCAGGAATGTGACTCCAGTGACGAGAGGTTATTGCCACAGAATAAATTAGTATATCAGATGATAACTACGTCGTTGTTTCACGAATTCGTCTAGACTGTTTCTTATCTCGGTCGCCATTTTTGGAATGCGTTTCTCCTCATGTTGCACCATTTATCGGCAGTGAGTTTTAACAGAGTATTGTTGCATTTTGGTTTTTTATAGCATCGGATATACTTTCTATGTGGTGTCCTGGTGTTTTCGTTCGCTTTAATAATTTCCGAATATAGTGTTGGCCAAATGGCTGTACGGAAAAAGAAGAGATATAAACTACGTGGAACAACCTATTATTACCCAGCACTAAATTGTTCGAACAACAATAGGACAAAAGACAGAGATGCTTACTAAGAATTCCATTGAACTTTGTAATGTTAATAAATGTAAGTAAATGTATAGGAAAGTTTTCAGTCTTAATTTAAGAGAAATATTAAGTTCTGGACTTGGTAATATAAGTCACGTACATTTATAGGTAAGTTTCTTAATGTTCCTCTAAGATAAATATTGGGTTTTGTGATCATAATTAGGAAATTACCCAATGCAAAGCGAAGTGTTTTGCAGTCTCTGTATGGTGTTAGTTGTGCATACGGTAGTAGTTTAGTTTAACGCACTAGTGAGGTTGTCCTGAATTCATTTTATTGAGTAAGCTCTGTTATTATTCAATATTTAGCAATTAATTTTGAATGTCTGAACTACACGTTACAAAAACAATAAACGTACATTCCTGATTAACAGATAAAACCCCATTTTGTTTTGTCCGCTGCTAATTGCATGTATCCTCATTTTTATTACGTAAAGTTAATTACTACCACGCCCGTCAACATTTAGAAACGTAACACCACGCTAACATCAATATTACATGATGTAGTGACCCACCAATATGTTTTGTTTACAATTAAATGCAGCTAATTAGTGTAAAAATTCTGCCACATAAAGTTTGCAGCAGGTATATTTATTTATTTTGTGCGAGTATCTTAACAGCTGAGCCAACTGTGAGTTCAAGCAAAACCTGATAGAGTGCAAAAATAATGTTACAAGACGCCAGGGGCGTATCCGAGTTCTTGAGGAATGGATATTTCCATATAAATAAAATTAATTAATTAAATTTTTTAAATCTTTATGTACTGTTACAAACATTTACGCAGCTATTATTTACAGCATTCAACTATCTATCCCTACTATTACTCTTGTTATTCTCAGTGAGCGCAATATTTAACGTCGATCTGAATTTTAATTAAAGTCCTTATAACTGTCTCTATATTGGTTACACTGAATTCACACTCATTATACACACATATTCAATCTGCCCATTGCCATAATTCCAAATGACTCATTCGCGCACCCAATTCAATAGTTTCACCCGTCAGTCTCACTCTCCACTGTACCGATGCTTGCAGTCCGCATACTTCACTCCCATTGGTCACTCTCGCCGCCACCCGTCGCTTCGCTGTCTTCACACACCTGGCGCTTAAGGTGTGCGAAGTCTAAACTCTAGACTGTTGGCTCAGAAGCCCGTCGCGGCTTAAACGGTCTCACTGGCCCGATCTATAATGCTCCCCGTCACCCCGAATTTGGCTGAAAGAGGCTGGGGCGATGACCTGAACATTATTTCAACGATAACCCCAGAAATTTAATATGGCCAAGGACGGGAGCGCATGAGTCCCGATAGGCTTATCACGGCGGTAGCGGCACGCCTTTGCAAATCTCCGCGCACTCCTCGGGTTATCGCTCGTCTTTGACACACTGATTAGTTCGCTCGAGCGGGACGAGGCAAGGGGAGCGATGCAAAGCAACAAGTTTGTAACAATATTCAGAACAGGAAATTGCAAATTGAAAACCTTTAGATTATATATTAAATAACCTGAAATCAGTCGAGATCAGAGACGGGCAAAGAAAAACAGTATTATTCCTTCTCCCACCGCTCAACAAATATTCCAAAATGTCATTATAGTATTCTCTTAAGTACTTATAACTTTTCTCTTGTGCCATGGAATAGTTGATTAGAACTCCAGTTTGCAGTGCAAAGGTTCTTGGTTCGAAATCCGGGTAGTTTATGTGTTAGCCTTTTCTGGTTATGTTCTATTTTAGTTTAAGCGTGTAGGCTGTTTAATAATTAACTTACTCCGTCGGAAGGTGGAGTTAACAAAAAGTAATTTGAAGGAAANATTGAAAACCTTTAGATTATATATTAAATAACCTGAAATCAGTCGAGATCAGAGACGGGCAAAGAAAAACAGTATTATTCCTTCTCCCACCGCTCAACAAATATTCTAAAATGTCATTATAATATTCTCTTAAGTACTTATAACTTTTCTCTTGTGCCATGGAATAGTTGATTAGAACTCCAGTTTGCAGTGCAAAGGTTCTTGGTTCGAAATCCGGGTAGTTTATGTGTTAGCCTTTTCTGGTTATGTTCTATTTTACTTTAAGCGTGTAGGCTGTTTAATAATTAACTTACTCCGTCGGAAGGTGGAGTTAACAAAAAGTAATTTGAAGGAAATAGCATGTGACTGTACTGCATGGACGGAAACAGTCAATCTTTTACCTAAGGCGTAGTTCAGTGCCCATTTCACACCGACTATTGCTGAAATTTTGCTATGGTGGTCATGCATGAATTATTAAACATACTTACCTCAGCCTGTATCATAATAGTTCGCAACAATTTAGAAAGATCACATTCAACTTAATTATTGTGATTCGTGGCCAGTAAATGCTATAGATTTATGATCAGTGTAGGAAGTTGATACAACTATTATTGTAGTTTCTACTCAACCTAAAGTTCGTTGGTTTATCGTAGTCGTAGAATGTTCCAGTCTGTGAAAACAACATCCATACAGACAACAATGTGCATATAGACATCCATGTATACAAACATGCATTTATACATTACATTTATACATGGATATGTGTGTTCATGCATAAATGCATGCAGACATATACACACACTCATATCCTTTCCAAGCTTAAGTAAAAAATCGCTTTTGTTATTGCTTTCGTTTAAACCAGAAACATGTTTATAGTTTCCTCGTTGTTTAAATAATATAGGACTTCGGTAGAGTCCTAAATATTACATAACCTTTAATTTGTTTTGATGTGCGTAGTTTACAATAAGAAAATCTGAAGGAAAAAACCTCTTCACTCGTACGCGTTTCTCATAAGAGAAAATCAGCTCACTGTCGGGGGGGTGGGGAAATCTTCATTGTACTTGAAACGTCATAAGATCTTTGTGTAATAAAGTCCCTCTTTTGGGCCGTGTGCATATTAAATGCGTAAGTTCCGAAATGGCGGATAAAAATAAATATTTGGGAGGTGGAGGATTTTGGAAAAGGGATATACAAGACTTGTATGTCCGAAATAATTTTTAAATACTTATAATATAAAAAAATTTAGGAGGAGTCCGGTGTTCCTATACCGTATATCATGACAGATATTTCAGGCACCCTAACGTTCTTCTGAAAATGCTGATCACATGATCGCGGTATAAAATTTGACTACCGCAAACTGTCTAATTGTCAGGTATTAATTCCCCTACTTTATGCAAGAAGGCTGTTTGGAGGTTAGGGCTCCCACTGTGTACGTCACTAAAATAACAACTGGTGCCATTTCCCACTATACTAAGCCTACTTTTAAAAACTGTGTTTGTGTGTATTTTATCTGGAAATCGAACCCAGAGCTTCATGGTTTGATCTATTGCGATGACCCTTCCGGTCGTAGCACTTAGCTCACGCCCCGGGATCGGTGATTTTGCATATTAATTATTGTAAACTTTATTGTCTAGATGGNATGGTCGTACGCGAACATCCAAATGTTATCGCTACCTCGGAGATGCTATGTCCCATCTCTCGTGCGCTGACTATACCACCACGTCAAAACTCACTTAAATCTTGATAACCTGCCATTATAGAAGTAGTAACCGATCTAGCTGCCGACCGCATCGCGTTACTCTGATTGGTTCCATACCTCTGTTATTTGCATACGCACGCCTGTACCAGTTTTTTTGGCTCTTCAGTGTATACACGTGTGTATTGGGGTATGTGTGATTATTCGGGAGTCGTTAACAAACCAAGTGGTCATATAGGTAATTTTCATATTGTAGTTAAAATAATAGTATAGCTTATAGTAGAATGACAACATCAACAACAGATCAGTAATAATAAATACTATGATGATAATAAAACTGTATACCACTACTTAGCAAACTACCAACCAATAAAGCAGTTCAGTTATTGAGGAGCGTTTAATTATTGCATTTGAAAGTTTGATGGAGAAACATACGCAATGAATGTTCATATATAATAATACATGCAACTCAATTTCAAAACGCTCGACTCAGAATATAATTATAATTACAGTTGACATTTTGCAGCGTAAGTTAGTCTTTTCACACTGTGGAAAAAATTATTCAATGTCAAATAAACAAAAATATATTACTTGGTTCTACTCCATTAATCAGCGAATACCTTTTCTTGCCTTGGATGCTCAGATTTATAAAATATTTAGGTAGAAACATTTGAGCTCTACTTCTAAAGGAAGAGTAGGCAAATTTTACAAGGAAGATTTTATAGGAAGAATTATGCAGAATTCTTGATAATTAAATTTCAGAAATTATATTATATCGGGCTGCTGCCATCTGCAACTTATTTCAGTAGTAATTCTGGAGCAAGAAGTTCTCGTAGTTAAGGATAGCAATTTAATTGCTATCAAACAGAACATGCATCAACTCAGAGAACCCTTTTCTGCAAATTAACTCTCGTGGCATTCTTCTTTTAGACCACTCGCACACTGACAGCATAAAATAATGTCCTGAATAATTCTTGCCTATAGGATCCACTTTAAATAACATTTTTTTTAAATATTTATTTTCGCTGGGCTTTAGGATACTATGCACCTATTAAAAGTTCCAAGAACAGTGATAAGTTTTCAACAGTCCTTTTTGAATTTGCGATAGCACAATAGGCGAAGCACTTCCAAAAATTTCCTTGCTAACTATTTCATATTGTACTATGCTGCCAAGTATCGATCAATTTTTACATTTAAATAGATTTATTTAGCAATTTGTTTAACACTGCTATCTTAAAAAGCTGCATTAAAATACTAAATTAATTTAACAATTTGGAAAGTATTTCAAACTATGGTAATACTCAACTCTAAAACTGCAATTACAGATTTAAACAATAAAATAAACAAACATTTACAAAATATTACAAGCTAATAGAGTAACTAAATAATGAAGAATTATGTCAATAGAACTGTCATGCAAATAGTAAATATAAACAATAAATTTGCAGTGGAAATAAAATATGCAGAAATACCAGATTATCATACGTTACATATGCGATCCGCGATCAACACTCGCTCCTCGGTAATGTACCGCGCCGCTGTACACGGTATCGTCGTGATGAATATATAATTGATTCAACACCGGCCGTAATCACAGCAACTCTCTCGCTTCTCGGAGAGGCCTGGACCCCAGTTCGCCGTGCCTCTGGCGCAAGTCCTCCCTATCCAGCCAATGAACAACTTGTGACCCTAGTTTAGGGGTTGGAATGTCGCCTCCCCCTCTCAAGGGCGAGGCGCTGCTCCCTTCCATANCTCCATGTTCGGTGCTCCGGGAACGTTGCGTGGACCTGCCAATACTCCATACGCATTTATTTACTTTAAGCATTATCCAGATTACATTATAATCCTGATTACGTTTATATATTTCTTCAGCTTTGAGTTGTGAAACAAAATCCTTCCTCCACGGCATATGGGAGCGAAAGGAGTGGTGAAGGGGTGAGAGGCTTCCTCGCTGTCTNGAAAGGAGTGGTGAAGGGGTGAGAGGCTTCCTCGCTGTCTGGACCACTCGTGTGCCGGGAATGACTAATGACCGGCCGCTCCCTTCATATTTACCAGTTGTTCGATGCAGGACAGAATCTTATATACAATACACTCGATACATTACTAAAAATAATGCGATATTCTGAAAGGCGGCGAGATAACGATAAAAGTTATATCAAACAACAAGCACTTAAAATCATAATTATCAATTAAGGTGTCTGCCATACATTAAATATACCCTGTACCGTGTGAGCACATTACACTATTTTTGTCCTGCTGGAAAATTTCGCAGGCTGATCTGATTTAATTATAGATTTTGATGCCATGAGCACACCATTATTCAAGGGTTCGTGAAAATATATGACATACAACTGTCACTGAATAATAACCGAGACTATGCCAAGTTCTTACGACTATTAGCAGATGTATATTATAGAGGATACTGTTTCACTGGATTGGTGTAAATAAACGCTTTGTTGTATGTATGCGTAAGGGGGCGAGTATGTTGCTTGATGGGAACGCCTACCTAGATGACATACCTCTGAAGTAAATTCCGCGTAGATGGACGTGACATGAAATGAGTCCCTTGGATGGAGCAGCGATCGATTTCATTGTTGGGAAGAGGACGAGAGAACAGCAAAAAAAAAAANCAACGTCCGCCACGTTGAACACTTGTGAAGGTCCGTATTCGAAGCAACTGTGTTGAGCTTGTACAAGACCAAAATGTTTTATTTTATAACTTTTTAGGTTATTTTATGGTTTCATGATATACTATTTATTTTAACTTTATTAAACGCCAAATCATTCAAAAATATTATTCATCGTGTTTTTTTTAGTGTAAACTTAAGAATTTTAGTTTAAAATCTTGATTCGTATAGATTTAAAAAATTGGTTTCAATACAAGGTTTTGTTTACTGAATTCACAAAAGTTTCATGTTGCGATTTTTTTTAAATCCGAAACTTGGCTCACTTGCTTGTAAGGGCTTAACTTCTGGCTATTTTGACTATAAATTTGATGTATAAGTTAAAATCGAAACACGGGCAAACTGCATAGCACATTTCCAAGAAAAAATTTTTTCGTGGCTTTATGTGAATAGGAACATTTATTTCAAGCTGTAAATTAACGTATTAAATGTGTACCAATTTCANTTTTTTCGTGGCTTTATGTGAATAGGAACATTTATTTCAAGCTGTAAATTAACGTATTAAATGTGTACCAATTTCAGATTTGGAAGAAGAAGCTTAAAATTGTTATAAATCTTTCCAATTGTGTTTAAAAGTCTGTATCCTCCACTGTTAAATTTTTTTGGGCTGTTAATACATATAATAACGAAAAAGGATGTAATATGCTAAGAATATAAAAACTATTTTGGACTCCTGTACGCCCTTAAGAGTGCTAACCGCACTGCCATTGAAACCTTTATCTTCTCTGTTCGCGTACGTCAGGAAACTGCTGTTGGGTTAATTCGCTGTTCGTCAATGGCACATAACCTGCCACGTCTGGTATGATTGAGGCCACGCGTTGTTTTCGAGAAAATAGGGGAAATAAATGTCATGCGTACTTTCCCCGTAGCAGCGAAAATTCGCTTATGGCGATCGATGCGTGGACCACTTATTTACCGGTTGTGAGTTAATAACATTGACGGGTTTTGCCACAAAACAGTACGCCAAATCATTATAGATTTACGTGCTATTTAGAGGGCCAGCTTTGGTCAGTGTATGCGTGTATNAGGGGGCATTGAGAGGGGAATGGTTGTTAAAATGGGGGCTATTTTATATCCTTTAAATGTACTTTCTATGTTATGACCACCGTTCGTAATTCCAGCTTAGTAGTAAAGATTTTTTTTGTGTGTAAGTTTTGCTTTTAGAATTTTTTGTTTAGGTTCACATACTAATCTAGACTTATATCTAAGAAAGACACCCGGGAATCGAACCCGGGACATTATGGTTCGAAGTGCCAGTGACGTGACGTAGAGAAGAAATCAAATTGCAATGACGTTCTTATTTCATAGCGTGTTAAAAATAGGTGTTTACATTTTGACTTTAAAGGCCGTGACGACAATGTTATATTTCTTCGTAGTTTTTGATAACATGCGACCAAACAGAACTTGTTTGGGTGATATAGCAAATACTTGGACGTTACGACCAAACAGTTTTCTGTGTTGAAGTGCTAGTCCAAATGACTCATGCCAAGTGGCTGTACTACTATATTTGGTGAAATGACTTTTAGGCCAAATGTCATAAGTGACTCAGTTGCAATTTTGGCAAAGTGGCATGTTGTTCATAATAATTTAAGTACATGCGTGAAATATCAACTTTATCTTAAAATTTTCTGACCAGTGGTATAGAAACGACAATAGCACAGAAGCGCAGTGATGTGCAATCACTCACATGCTAGCCTGAGTACGTCAATATCTGAAAGGATGTTTATATATACCATGCCTTGAAAGCTTTGTTTTAGGCTCTTAATGGTAAACTAAGCAATTTTGAAAGCCCTGATTAAGATCTACTTGTATGCACTCTGTGTATTTTTCTGCCATATGTAAAACTAACATTGCCAAGGTTCTCATCACTTCATTTATGCGTCGGTCAAGTGAAGCTCTAAAATTATTATTGAAAAAAAATAAAAAATTTTTTCTAAAATTTTCTCATTCTTACACTTATTTAACACACACAGCAAAACAAATAATTTCAGCATTCACAAATCTTTACCTTACATTGTAAATCCAACGATAAGATATATCTTCCCCTCTGTCGTTACCAACATGACTAGGTGCATGACAGTCAGTGTGCCCTTTAAATTACTGGCCGGTAGGGGCGGTGACATTTCCAAAGGTTGATTTCAAAAGTGCTCACCTTACCGTGAACAGCCAATGTTGGTCAAGTAAAATCATCTGGCGATTTCGTACTCAAGCGCTGATTGCAGGATGAATTGTTTCATGCTGTCTTTTTAGTAGGGTGTTTATGCCGTTTAACGTAGGGCGTGCTGCCAGAGTTTGGAATACTTACGACAGTTCGCTTTCCGTATTTGTATGCGTTATCTAATTGTATACCTTTTCGTATCGGGATTGCATCTGAAATGATGATTTCAATCAGTGCCCGTGGCAATGGAATTTCCCTGAAAATCTACAATAAAAAAAAAAAGGTCCCCAAATCTGTGAAATTAATTCTGTTAAATAATCAGTAGGGTTGCGTTGATTCAAACAAAACTTCCTCGCTGATTTGTTTAGTCCATTCACGGTTACTTCCAACTTTTCTGAAACCCTGTTAAAAGTTCTGCTTCAAGGATATTACTCCACTCCGCGCAAACAAAGCTTAACCTAGTCTAGAAAATAAGANAACAAAACTTCCTCGCTGATTTGTTTAGTCCATTCACGGTTACTTCCAACTTTTCTGAAACCCTGTTAAAAGTTCTACTTCCAGGATATTACTCCACTCCACGCAAACAAAGCTTAACCTAGTCTAGAAAATAAGACGAAAGAGACAGCGCACCGCATTCTTGCGCACTCAGTCTAATAATATTTTGCCTGAGAACTATTTCTTACCAGTCCAATTCAATAAAAATGAATGTACTTTTAGTTTATCACAAGTAGAAAACGCTTGTGATACGTGACATATTTAGGAAACAACCAAGCACGTCATAAGTGGGGTGATTTTCCAAAAGTTTGATTAAAAAAGTGTGAGGAAACCGCGAATAGCCTATAGCAGTTTTTACTTAAACTCCGATTGCCCCAAGCCAGTCAGCGCGGGTTTCAGAGGCCATTAAAATCAAATATAGCCACATGAAATATTTTGTATCAGTGAAAATTAAATATATTCGGTGTAAATTAAATTACGTCGATAAATGCTGAGACACTGAAGAAAGTGGAAGACTACGAATTACTTCATATACCCAGTTTCACAGGTTTATTAGTTTTTTATAATGATTCATAGCTAAATATATTGTTTCATGTCAGTGTTAATATATTTAATTGATTTGTGGATCAAGAGTTGCAAAATTACTTCATTTGCAGTGACTTTAAACTACCAAATTCATATTGCAGTGCACAGTTTGATTTGCCTGTCCGCGAAGAGCAGTCAGTAAATATTTTCCTGAGATTCACTTGGCTAAAAACATCTTCGTATTAAGACGTCGTGTTTTAATTCTGAGTAAGCAATGCCGTGTTTTAATTTTTTATTAGTATAGTGTGTAAACCATTCCTCGATAAACGTCCAGAAAATAAAGCACGGACGTTTAAATCTAGTAATTAGGAAAATTACACCTATGAAATATGGTAACTCGACATTGATAGATGGTCGGTTAGAAGAGGCACCTGTTTGGTTCGCGAAATCGCGCGTATATCATCGGTAACACTGGCGTCTATCAAAAACTTATTTTGTTTGTTTCTGTCCAAGAAAATAATTTATGGAAAATTTTATTCTAGAAAATTATTGTTAATTTAAAAAATCGTCCTTTGGATATTTTTTAAAAACAAGAATACGTTTAATATAAATATTTTTGTGCCACAGAGGTTCATTCAACACAGTTTTTAATTGCTGAATGTTGAAATAAATCGGTCTGCGTATCAATCACGACGAGCGAAATTTCCCTGTTATGAGCTGAGCTCGTCGAAAACATAATTTTTCCATTTTTATAGAAAATTATGTATTGAATCATAAAATTTATATCTGCATACTATATTGCCTACTTATATATATAACCAGCCAGACCATCAAGTACTTAGGAACGGAAATATGGATTTATTTCCAATTTCAAAAGCGGTCATTTCGAAAATTGGTAACTAATTTTGCTGGTTAACGACCAATAATACATGTACAAAATAGATTTTTTTTTTTTTTCGCCGTTTGGAAACGGCATGAAGGTTTTCTGAGTACATAGAGGAATGACAATAAGAACGGTCATATATGTTTATGTTATGTTTCAAACAAAACAAATCATTAGTCCAAGTACAGAATATATCGTCAGAGTAGAAGTTTGTTTTCTGAATAAAAGTTTTCTGAAATTGTAGAGCTAATTTTTAGTTAACTTTCAAAGCTCTATAGTTTATAACTTATACATAGTATTATGAAAACAATAACATTATGAAAGGCTGCAAATATAGGAATTGTTGGCATCGAAACTACATCAAGTTGGGAAGTCGGCACGAATTTCACACTTTCGTGAGCACTCGCGCTTTCTCATTATACGTATGCACTTATATGGTAAATTTGCAAATAATTCCTTAGAGTGTTTTTTTAATATATAAATTCTCACGTGCAGATGTAGGCCAGTTTGTGTGTTGCGTCTAGAGGCGAGGAGATGTGTAATACACGAAGGTGGCGTCGTTACTTCATGGTAGCAGTCCAAAGGTTTTCCAGCTCAGCCGGGTTTGCAGCGGAGTCGCGGTTGGGCGTGGTGACCACAGAATGCGACTCTTGCCCTTGCCTGGCACAAGAAGTGGCTCTCGCCAGATCCAGATCACTTTCCGAACGTGTTTCTTGTCCCTCACGCCCCTGACATTGGCCTTGAATTGACATTCCTCTTGTTGGAACCGCCGGCACAGAATGGCACAGTGCACGGAAGTGTATTCTATCACGCGTGGTCAAGAACGTCAGCCGCATCCGACAGCAAGATACCCCGACGTGACGACGCCCTGTATTGAAAGATGTTTGTTAAAACGACGTATTTGGTTACATACGGGCAGATAAATATTTACGGTTGGTTCAACAGATGATCCTGTTTTAATACTAGTTTTTTTTTTTTTTTGTTTAGCTCCAGTAAAAGTGTTCCATCAAGTCGAATGCATACTTGGCTAAGATTAATCAAATCAGTTTTGTTGTACTTCGAATTTTGTTCAGACAGGAACATGTTTTGAAACTGTTACTGTGTTTCTCTTTGTCCGTATACAAATAGGTATTTTGTCATTACAGACAAATCTTGAACTTTGTGCGGATATATGGAGCACGTTTAAGTTCTGCTGAATATATTGTCCCTGGCGACAATGACGTGTTTTAAGTTGAACGTTATTTGTTTCTTTTCTGCTGCGTTTTTTTTTNGAATATATTGTCCCTGGCGACAATGACGTGTTTTAAGTTGAACGTTATTTGTTTCTTTTCTGCTGCGTTTTTTTTGTAATATTGGAAGTATTTTTTAACGTACTGAGAAGTAAGTTGCGCATGTAAAATTTATTTTTTAAAAANTTTTTTTTGTAATATTGGAAGTATTTTTTAACGTACTGAGAAGTAAGTTGCGCATGTAAAATTTATTTTTTAAAAATAATTGCTGCAGTTCCTAACAACACAGATAATTAGGGTATTTTCCACGAGCATTCTTCGTTATGTTGTGTGAATGACTCACTTCCAATATAAAATTACAACACATATTAGAAATATGAAAGTATTAAATATAAGTATAAACTAGCCCTGTGCACGATTCTGTTATTATTTTTACGCTACACTCACTATAAGAGCGCTGCCTTGCAGCGGTGCGGCTGAATGGCATGGAGCGTAAAGCTCTTCAGCAGCGCTTTGCCCGTTGAACGCTCCCATGGTTTGATTGGAAGTTATTTAATTTTGTATTAGTTTTATGCTATAACCGTAAAACTTTATCGGGTCATACAATTCTGCAAACACTACAATGAAAAACATTATTGCTGTAAATTAGTTTTCTTAAATATCGTTTATGAACTGAAGTGTTTTACATGTGCATTAAATAATAAAAAAGGCTCTCTATCCAGCACCTGCATGCCTCTTCTGTGCCTTATTCATTATTTGTGTTGAAATATCGAGTAGGCATTGCGTTTAAAAAGAAAATGATTATCACCTTATTTTGGGAAAGCCAATGGAATGTTGACACCGTGGCCAACCTTCCAGTCAAAACATTTTATTACAATTCTTCACCGCAAAACATCTGGATAATTTCGTGTGAGCGAGGGATTTTGACGGCACACATCTAAAGCCTCTAGCTCCGATGAGGGTTAAATGAGCTGGAAATTAATCATCGATGGAGTATAATGGTGGGGTACTCGACCCCATTTAACCCCACCGGCCAGTGGCATATGCGAAAATCCCCGGCGACACCTTTGTGAATCGAACCCGATTCACCGTCGCGGTAAGCAGATAGGCCGTAAGTCTGACCAGTACACCTCTGTCGTCCCCTTGAGGCAATGGTCATGAGACGAACCGTCAACCTACGGAAGGAAAAAAAATTATACACGCTTTGCATTTTTTGGATTACTGTGCCCTCGCAAGTTGATGGTAATCTGACCTGTTTTGTCAAGCTGCTTCCTATCCAGAGTTTGATGTCTGTTGATCTTGAATCACCTGCATGCAAAACCGAAAACATTCTGCGACTGAAATAATTACTACTATTATTGAATTATGTTGTGTTCGATAATTAGCGGAGTTGTCCTGTAGCTTTGAATGTAATCAATCTATTTTTTGCCATCGAAGTTTAAATATTTTTTTAATTTGTTATTTGTTTTTTTTATTCTTGTGTGGTTATTTATAATCAGCATTGGGTTGCACATTTTGTTGCTCTGTGTGTATTTTTGTTTATAGCATCCTTTATAATCTCGTTTTGTATCCTCATATTTCATCGCCAGTCAAAATGATAAACCATAAAATTACGATACTCATTTATTACAGTTCCTTGTGTCTAACATTTACATTTTATCGTATTTCGTTAACTTTTGTTAAGCTGGGGTATTCCACTTTTCCCTTCACCAACCAATCGTTACACCATGTATGAATCTCGAGGCACGTTTTCAAAGAGGACGNGGGTATTCCACTTTTCCCTTCACCAACCAATCGTTACACCATGTATGAATCTCGAGGCACGTTTTCAAAGAGGACGAAAACTACTTTTCCTGTTTTTGTTAACCTTTATTATCAGTTAAAACATATTATTATTCGGTATTATTGATTTGTGACATTGTGTTCACTATAGTTTAATAGTTTTCCCGTGAGACTAAAACGTGCATAAGTTCAAACAAAACTGTTGTTTTATGCTGGATCTTTGGTAAATTGTAAACAGAAACACGGCAGACGAAATTATATATAAAAATAAGCTTAAGTATAGCGAGNGCTGGATCTTTGGTAAATTGTAAACAGAAACACGGCAGACGAAATTATATATAAAAATAAGCTTAAGTATAGCGAGGAAAAAATCAATTATTTAATCATGTAATTTCATGAATACTGCGACGTATAAAACGTGACAGTCCAACGTGCACCGCGTGGCACTAGTTGAAAACCCGGAGATGTTAACAGCGGCGTAGCCACAGTGCTGTGCGAGTGGATACGTCGATACGCAAGTATAAGTGTAAACTGCGTGAAGGACATCTGAAAGCTTGGGTCACGTCGTAAGGCCACGAGAGGGCGAAAGACGGGTGGTCGACGGAGGCTATCTACACAAGTATACAAGAGTTACAAGACATGCATCTTCCTGCTTACCAGTTGCGTGCATCTTACCGCTGCCATTTTTCAGTTTCAACACTCGCAAAGCTCCCAGATATCCTACACGCAGTGTGTGCTGCAGTACCAACCTTCACCGAGGAATATCTGCACACGGGCACATGAGGTTGTTTTACGCCTTTCGAACCCACACTGAGATGGAGGCCAACATTTGGAACATAATTTGCGAAAAATCCATTTAAACTCACATTTCCATGCGTTGCTTACGTGTCAGTATTTACCATACGACTTGAACCAGTTTCGCCTCTTTTGTGCTATATTCGGTTCAATACTGAGCATTGTTTAATGAGTGTTCATCAGTGCTACTGAAAACGTCTACAGCAGATTCCCATAACTTGTGTGATGACGTGCGTAATATTCTGTGCTCGAACCTTTTGTGACAGCAATTCAACAGAAGATGTTTTGTGTGTAACTTAACTTCCATTCGTAACGAAAAGTCAGCGTTTTCGGGTGGATTCGAAATTTTTATATTTATAAAATATTGTTCTTTAGAAGCATTATTGTAATTGTAATAAAAAAATTATAAAGTCCCTTCACTCGTTGCCAACTTCACTGGGAGCATGGCACTAAAGTGAGTCCGTTAAAATGTTAGGAGCAGGGACTTATTTCACAGGTTCATTTCAAAAGTTTTTGTAAGATTGATTTTGAAAATGTTNGTTAAAATGTTAGGAGCAGGGACTTATTTCACAGGTTCATTTCAAAAGTTTTTGTAAGATTGATTTTGAAAATGTTGTTAATCGCGCGAGCCAGTCGTAGTAACAACGTCACTGTCATTAGGTCCGAGACACACGTTCCTGTATTTTAGTTTTTACGTATTTTGTATTAATTTTGAAAAACACTTTTGTAATATTTTTGTGAAAAAGTGTCAATACGGACTGTGATCTATATAAAAATTATTAANAATTTTGAAAAACACTTTTGTAATATTTTTGTGAAAAAGTGTCAATACGGACTGTGATCTATATAAAAATTATTAATGTAGTTTATGCACGGTGTTATACGTTATTCTTATAAATTAATTGGGATTTCATACTGAGAGGTTATGATGGGATAAGGAAGTGACTTTTGGGATAGAATAATCTGTAATTATGTATGAGCTGTTATTTAATCAAAGTCACTTTAACGTTAACATTGATCCAAGCC
Source organism: Clitarchus hookeri (assembly GCA_002778355.1). Classification (NCBI taxonomy): domain Eukaryota; kingdom Metazoa; phylum Arthropoda; class Insecta; order Phasmatodea; family Phasmatidae; genus Clitarchus; species Clitarchus hookeri. Next base: position 37,359 of record NQII01002783.1, read on the forward strand.
TGGCGTGGACCTTGGTACATTCTAAAATCGAATATTTAAAATTGCTCCCACTCAGCTAATTTAAATGCAGGCCTCTTGACACTGCTCCACACTTGACTAGTAAAATTATACAGATCAATTTAGTGGGTGATATTCATTGGTTAAACAATGATTTATGATGTTTCCTAGTGAATAGCGTTGGCCTGGCAGTAAACCTCCAATGAATTCCACTGATTCGCTATTGAATATCAGCCCACTAACAAAACATTCAGAAAAATGATTTGACTGATTGAAATCGCTCATTAAGATTTAGAGTGCAAGTCGAGATCCTCAGGAAGGATGTATAGTTGTCGCTGCTCAACGTCCATTGGATCCCGTTGTGCTGTGGGGGCTGGGCTTGGTTTCGGAAGGCCGGGGTCTTAGTGAAATGCCGTAATGTAAACTGGACCCACATTTCTTTGCTATTCGATAAATTACTGAGGCCGTGTCCATTATGTCAAATTCATTATTTTGTAATTTGTCTTTTCGTAAATTTCAATTCGGACGTTGTCCACAGTCACTTGTTTATCACTCGCGGCAACATGTCTTTACATTAACAGTGAAAATAATTTTTATCTAGATTTAAAGCTTAAAATGGACGCAATATTTCTACAATCATCACTAGAATGCTGATAATAGGTTAATAAATAAGAAAATAATAAATTATGCAATAATGACTTCAAAAATTTTTGCGAAATATATAAACCAAGCACAACACTTACTTACTTTTTAAAACATGCCTTCTGTATTTTATAAACAGTTATTTATAAAAAAAAAGTTTTCAATTTCGGATTTGCATATGTTTTTTGAATGTCAAAACCAACATGGCGCTGATTTTGCCATTTTGTATTTTTTCTAACATCCGCTTGATACAAAATACGAAATACCAAATTACATAATACCTTCACCATTTTTGTATACAAAATCGGGTCACGTGATCATCTTATCAACAAAATCTGCCATTTCGGACACGGCGTGGGTGTGTTATTGGTTACCTCTATGACTGAATGTTTCCTTTCGATGTTTGCAAACCATGCCTTTGGTCTCTTTCACTGGTGCACGGTGTTACGTGAGTGTTGCGAAAATGTGTGAACAACGGGCAAGTTCGTAACAGTGATCATATTACTAAGGTTATAAGTTTGAGTACGGAATTAATTAGAAAATTATATAGCTTGTGTGTATCGGGCCTCAAAGATGGAAACAGGACTTGCTTCTTAGTATACTTTTTTTCAAGTTGTGCCGCTGGCGATCGTGTGCTGCGATCTTGCTGAAGAAATATTGTGTGTACAGTCTGTTCACGGTGTCTTCAAATTTTCTGAATAAAACATTTGAAAATAATAGTTTTTTCATATTCAACGTGAATAAAAAATAGACAGAAGNTCTTCAAATTTTCTGAATAAAACATTTGAAAATAATAGTTTTTTCATATTCAACGTGAATAAAAAATAGACAGAAAAGGAGTATGTTGGTAAGAGTTTTTATGTAGAACATTATCAATTCCTTTTCTTTACGTTACGTGTAAAATAAAAGTATTTTTACTGCCATATTTGTGTTTTAATGTAGCACTAGTGGAAACGCATTTTATTGTTGTGCACGTGAGTATTTATTTTTAACTCTCTTGGTTTCACCTTGGCGTTTTCTTCCAAAATAGTTTACTCTTTGTTTACAAGTGGAGGATGGATACTTAGTAAGTAGCCCGAAAGTAGATTATTTGATGGCTTCAGTAATGTTGAAAGTGAGTAGCGGGCTATGTGCAATTATAGTCATTGCTGTCGTTGACGGGACTGTAAGAGGGTGACGGCAGGAGGGTCACAGGGGAAGGGAGGACGGAACAACACGTGCCGTGATTGGCGGATGAGCCCCGGCAGAGGACGACGTGCCCCGACTGGGCGATGCGGACGAGCGAGTGGCGGCGGTATTTACANTGAGAGCCGAAGAAGGTTAAGCGAGGTGAGTATGAATCAGTGCCGGAATAAAAGGGAGGGGGAAAGGGGAGATCTCCAAGGAAATCCGCCGACCAGCGACATCGTCCGGTATGATTCCCACATGCGAAAATTCGGGAGCGATCCCACCGGTAATCGAACCCGGTTCGCTCAGGTGGGAGGCGAGTAGTCTGACCACTACACCACNAATTCGGGAGCGATCCCACCGGTAATCGAACCCGGTTCGCTCAGGTGGGAGGCGAGTAGTCTGACCACTACACCACCGTGACCCCACTTTCCGCGTATAAGCTGTAACGGTAAACGGAGCATTTTTGAAACTATCCTTGATATTTACTTGTATGCCCTTCTGTATTATTTTCCATGCGTAACATTAAGGTTGCCGTGGGCCTGCTCACTTTATTCATACGTCGATTAAGTGAAACTGTATATTTATTAGAAAACAAAATATTTTACAAATTTTCTGATTATTACACTTATATGCATTTAAAAAAGCAAACAAAATAATTTCAGTATTCAAAAATATTTACTCAACACTTTTATTTTATCGTTAANATATGTATTTAAAAAAGCAAACAAAATAATTTCAGTATTCAAAAATATTTACTCAACACTTTTATTTTATCGTTAAACTACTTTCCCTCCGTCATTACTAACTTACTGTGCTCATGCCGGTCAGTCTGCCGTTTAAAACATATGCAGGTAGGGGCAGTGTCATTTCGCAGAGGTTGATNTTACTGTGCTCATGCCGGTCAGTCTGCCGTTTAAAACATATGCAGGTAGGGGCAGTGTCATTTCGCAGAGGTTGATTTCTAAAGTACTGAGTTAACCGTGAACATACTATACTACTCATGACTTGTACACTTTATATTCAGTTCCGTAGAAACAGGGGGAGGCAGTACACCAATTGCCCCCTCTCTCCCCAACTCACCGGTTTCTCAAGACGGGTCGTAAATATACGCCCAAACTTTTATGCTTGGAAAAATTTATTGCGACAACATCTATACTCTCTCTCTCTCTCTCTCTCTCTCTCTCTCTCTCTCTCTCTCTCACTCTGGAGTTGCTTCTGGTTAATCTGCGTTATCCTCTGCAGAGTGAAGTTTTTCAATGCTGAAAAGACTGGAGAATTGTATAAATCCTTCCATGAGCCAAGGAAGGATGAACCACGTGGTAATTATTTACATGTCGACTGCGTTGACTTTAGCGAGATGGATTTCTGTAAATCATGGCAACAGTGTTTAATTTTTACGAAAGTTATTTCATGTAAATTGGGGGGTAATTGTATTTAAGTAGAAGCTGTTGTGAATGTAAATTCTAGCTTCGATACTAGGGGAAATGCATTGAATAACACCTAGTAAACATCGTCCAGTCCAAATGGGTTTTACAACACAAACTGTTCGTGTGTAGACTACACTCTGATCGGAAGTGGAAGAGCACCAATCGCCGGGACAGGTCAGCGGCCATTATACCGAGTGTCTTATCACAGGTGACAACACTACGAGTGCAGTTGGCTGCAGTCGCCAACCAACCATATCCCACACATGTTCGATGGCCGACATGTCAGGCGAATGTGCAGTCCAGGGAAGCTGTGGTACCCGTCACTCATTGAAGAAGGCTTGCACATTCCTCGCCAAATGTGTCCGGGTGTTCTCCTGTTGAAATATGGCATGTGGAGTTGTCTTAAGGAGGGACAGTAACTCAGGCTCTAAAACCTCCCTTATCTAGCGATTGATGTTCAGATTGCCCTCAATACGTAGGATTCGTGATTGCATGTTGGATCCAATGGTTCCCCAAACTATCACACTTGGCGTTTTTCCGCTATGTGGCTCCACAATGCAGACTGCCAGATTTCGGTCACCACGGTAGCGTCTTACACGTATGTGACCATCACTGTCGGACAAGTTGAAGCGGGACTCATTCGAAAACACTACATTTTGCCACTCAGCACGCCAGCGACGGCGTTCACATGCCCATTTCAGTATGAGGCGTTTGTGGTTTCTGAACAGTGGAATCTGACGCAATTACATGCGTGCCACCAATCCAGTCCACAGCATACGGCGTCGAACCGTCGACGCAGACAGGTCCACGCCCGTTGCAGTGCTCCAGTGCCAAACCAACACTGAGGACGGGACTGTGAGACTGGACAGTCCAGTTACGGCCATGCGGATAAGATGGTGGTCTTCCCGTGCTGTGGTCACATTGCGTGATCTTGTCTCGTCACTGCGTACGACCCTCTTCTATCCACTGGTGCCTCACGCCCATCACTGTTGTAGCAGCCTACCCTGTACGAGCCGAAATGTCATGGTATGAAAAATCCGTTTCCCGGAGACCGATCATTTTGCTAGTTCGAACTCACTCACATGCTGATACGGCGCCCTTTGACGTCGACTAGGCATAGTAGCAATTGACTTCAGTTGATCACATCGTTGGACGGCTCTTTACTGACTGAGCTTGGCTTAACACGGACCTCTGGTTATACAGGAAATGGCACTGCAGGGCCTACGTGTACGCCATCTTTCTGCAATCGTAATCAATTATTGCTGGTACACTGTCATACTCATCCTCCGTGTTTGGATTCATTCGGGCCAATTTTCACAAACAATAGTGTATATGTATATATATATGNTGTCATACTCATCCTCCGTGTTTGGATTCATTCGGGCCAATTTTCACAAACAATAGTGTATATGTATATATATATGTGTATGTGTGTGTATATATATACACACATATATATAAATATATATAGTTCCNTGTGTGTATATATATACACACATATATATAAATATATATAGTTCCGTGTCGCTGGTATCCGCCTCTGACCTTGGCCCTCCCCGCTTGAGCGGCGGAAGAAGACAGAGTGGTGATATGAAGCGGGGCGGCAAGCCAATGGAATGTTTCGAATCACAAGCGAGCGATAATCCTACCAGCATTTTGAGTTATGAAGGCATTCTGCCGCAATAACCATTTGGCGGCTTGCCACTCCTGACCTTCGGCGGATAGGATTTCTGCGTTTATCTGAAGAATGCTCTGGATTACTGACCTCGTTTCTCTCAGCGTGGCTCTGGGTGCGTTGAACCTTCCAGATGGTCAGGACGACTGATATAAAAGTGTGACAGGCCTCCAAGCCGGCAGTTGTTGAATGAATGAGTTTCAGCGATATAAGACTGGCGAGAAGAGAAGCGCGCGGCGAGAGAAGTGACCAGTAGGGGCTGCGACTGCGAGCATCAGAGCAATGAAGAGTACGACTGCAGGCCGGACTATTGAACTGGATGCGTGAGTGAAAGACATTACAAATGATGGCCACAGATAAACTGAAGTTGTGTTACTTATGAGTATGGGTTAATTGACAACTACCAAACAGAGTCGCAAATAAGGACGCTAATTAGAGCTGAAATAGACATTAAATATTGCGCTCGTTGTGAAATAAAAATAGTAATAGTTGAGAAAGATTATTTTATGCTGTAAATAATAGGCGTGTGAAAAAAATTAAAACTGAAATGTAGTTCTTTAATTTTTACTAATACCTCCATCCCTCACGTACTCAGATACGCATATCAGGCATCCATGTAACAATACATATACCCACACATACATACACGCGTCAACGCAAATCGACTGTTTTATAAGTGGCCAGGGGGTCTCAACAACTGGAGTACTCCCTTAAATTTCAGACTGTTGCAAGAAAACCTTTTTAGAAAACTGCGAGCACGAACCGTATCCTCCTTTCCTCACTGTTCTTTTTTTTTTTTTAACTTCCAACTTATCCCTTGCGCGTGAAAAAGAAGGGCCATAAATCCCTTCGGCGCCCTGTCGCCACCACTCGCGGATGTCGACCTAGGTTCACGTGTCATAACGGCAACAAACATTATTTTTGTTTAGTGTTCAGAACGTTTTGCACGATACTCTGTTTGCGTACAAAATACATATATGGATGGTGGCGTAGTGAGAAACTTCCCATGGAAGTTGTTTCACGGAAGGTGGATTAACATTTAAAAAAAACCACACCTTCTTGGTGTATTAATGAATCCCACACTCTAAAATATTGCTTTTATTTAAAAATAATACTCTTGATATTCTAAGCTTCATGCATAAAATGTTTTTTTTTTTAGATTAATTATTAAAACTTATGTCGTCTTTCTGGAAAAGGGAGTAATTCANTTCACGGAAGGTGGATTAACATTTAAAAAAAACCACACCTTCTTGGTGTATTAATGAATCCCACACTCTAAAATATTGCTTTTATTTAAAAATAATACTCTTGATATTCTAAGCTACATGCATAAAATGTTTTTTTTAAAATTAATTATTAAAACTTATGTCGTCTTTCTGGAAAAGGGGGTAATTTATGAGCCCCGAACCCCCTCCTCCTCCATGCGTCAACGTTTAGAGATGCACAGACTGCAAGTACGCATGTTGACATTCATACATGAATCAATTATTCATACGTAAACATCTGCAGACAGAAAGTGTAGTATATCTGAAATAAAGATCAAGCTGCGTACGTTTGTAAGCTCAAATTAAAATTTCTTCCCTTCATTTTTAGACTATTTTTCGAAGGAAAGAAAGGTGTATTGGATCACTTCTTGTCTGTGTGTCCGTGTGTGTATATAGGTGTGTGTAGGTGTATGAATGTGTGTTTGCGTGTCCCTCCTGTCAATTATTGAACACATCAACCGAATTTCACCAAACTCGGTACATACATATTACTTGATAAGGACACCTGACGTTTGTGGTTTCTGATCACGTCAGGCGTTTGCTTTCAAAATGGCGGCAATTTAAATATTTAGGGCGATATGTCATATATCGGGAACCTTTCAACTTATTTATACCAAATTTTGTATGCTGGCAGAGCATCGTGTAATCATTAATTTTTCAAATGGAAATTGTTGGGCCACCATTTTTTAAGATAGCACTAAATGAAAAAAATGAGATTTTACATTATACCTCAAAAATTTTGGAAGCCATTCTCACCAAATTTTGCATGTAATTAATTGTGTGACAGTCCAGGTAAACAAAAGTGATTAAACTTGATTAGGCACTCATTTTCAAAATGGTGGCTATGCAAATATTTTAAGTTAAATTGGTATATCTACTATACAATTTAACCAATACCGACCAAATTTTGTATGCTGAAAGAATCTACTACAAGCATTGTATATGCCAACGCAGCCATTTCTGTAAGCCATTTTTTAAGATAACGCCACATGAATAAATAAAGTTTTTATGTCATATCTCAGTAAACAATCAAACGATTCCTACAAAATTTGGGAAATTTTGTGGCAGATTATGATACATTAAATGTTTTAAGGATGTCAGTTACTTATTTACAAAATGGTGGCCATACATTTATGTTAGCTTAGAATGTTATATCGTCGAAACCATGCAATAAAATTTAACTTAACGTTGTTATGGTTGCAGTATATATTACAATCATCAAATGCGTCTGCACGGAGCATCTTATGTCCACCATTTTGTAAGAAATTCCACATTAAAAAAATTATCTTTCTATGTAATATCTCGGGAAACAATTGGCAGATTCCTGTCAAATTTGGCAAGCAATTTGCATTGCAGTAGGTGGTGTTAACTGTTATATTTTAATTAGGCCTAAGTTAGGCATTTATTTTCAAAATGGTGACTGTGAATATTTTTGCTCAGTATATTTTATTAACGAAACAAATTCCAACTTAACTTTGTATGCTGGCAGTATCGATTACAATCATTAAATTTGTCTATACAGACCCTCTTTTCTCTGCCATTTTGTAAGTTAGCCACACAATAAAAATTAATTTTTTATATCATATCGTGTGAAAAAAATCAACTCATTATCACCAAGTTTGGTGAAGAAGTTGTACTGTGGTAGGCCATATAACTATATGTATTTTTTTTGATGTGACAGATACTTATTTTTAGAATAGCAACCATAATAAAACTTTATCTTAGTGGTCTATATATGCGAAACAATGTAATCTTTTTTAAGTTCACTTTGTATACTGGCAGTATACAATCATCGAATGTACTATTACATAACTTTTTTATCCTCCACGTATGAAGCTCGTCTCATGAAAAATGTGGAGGTTTTATGCCATATTTCAGGGACCAATCAACCAATGTTCACCATATTATTTACACTAGTAGCGATATGGTAGGATATGTAAATTTACATGTTTTAAGTGGCTCAGTTCACTTATTTTCCAAATAGCAACCCTGTAAATATTTTAGGTTAGCAAACATTATCATTTGAAACATTAGACTGCTTAAAATCGACGTTGATGCTCAAATCCGACCTCCGTAATGCAGCTGATTGCTAATTAGCTTAGCAGATTTTCTGGGTTCGAGTCCTGGTAAAACACGTGTATATTTATTATTGTCACACGACTGTTGCACATGTTTCTGGTTTCATCTCTAACGATATTACTTTCAACGAGACGACAACGCCTCCCTACCAAGTCAGCTTTTACGAAATTATTTATAAATTAATTACACCCATGTTGAGGAAAGTAGGTTTATAAGTTATATCAGTAACTTATTTTTTATCCTCTCGACTTATGTAAAATATACATTGTCTGCTCACTTTATTCATGTGTCAGTCTGGTGAAAAAGTGAAAATTATGGAGCCATGTCATAAGTTGAAACATTACATTCGCAATCAACATGAATACTTAGAGTACTATTTTACATAATTTGCTGCCCACTTAACTGCGAGCTTGCATGCCTGTGTGTATGGTAGTATAAAGGGCAGTGATTTTTTTTTAAGTTGATTTTAAATATATGAATGCCGTAACACACCCCTGTAAATAAGTATCAAAATGGTGGAGCTCTTATTTCAACATATTCAACAATTTTAGTACTGTTCGCCACATAACGAGATTAATGATAATGCAGAGAAAGCCCAGTTGCCTGGCCACCATGCTCCCCAGACTTGACATCGCCTGAGTTTGGTTTTCTGAACAAATCAGAACAAATTAGCTTTTAAGACACCCGTGGAAATATTATGTGAATTTAGGGTACGGTTTATTCGCCTGTGCCAACATTATATTTACTACGCTTGGGTGTTTGTGCTAGCAGCTNAGAGCAATGAAGAGTACGACTGCAGGCCGGACTATTGAACTGGATGCGTGAGTGAAAGACATTACAAATGATGGCAACAGATAAACTGAAGTTGTGTTAATTATGAGTATGGGTTAATTGACAACTACCAAACAGAGTCGCAAAGAAGGACGCTAATTAGAGCTGAAATAGACATTAAATATTGCGCTCGTTGTGAAATAAAAATAGTAATAGTTGAGAAANACGCTAATTAGAGCTGAAATAGACATTAAATATTGCGCTCGTTGTGAAATAAAAATAGTAATAGTTGAGAAAGATAATTTTATGCTGTAAATAATAGGCGTGTGAAAAAAATTAAAAATGAAATGTAGTTCTTTAATTTTTACTAATACCTCCATCCCTCACGTACTCAGATACGCATATCAGGCATCCATGTANTGAAATGTAGTTCTTTAATTTTTACTAATACCTCCATCCCTCACGTACTCAGATACGCATATCAGGCATCCATGTAACAATACATATACCCACACATACATACACGCGTCAACGCAAATCGACTGTTTTATAAGTGGCCAGGGGGTCTCAACAACTGGAGTACTCCCTTAAATTTCAGACTGTTGCAAGAAAACCTTTTTAGAAAACTGCGAGCACGAACCGTATCCTCCTTTCCTCACTGTTCTTTTTTTTTTTTAACCTCCAACTTATCCCTTGCGCGTGAAAAAGAAGGGCCATAAATCCCTTCGGCGCCCTGTCGCCACCACTCGCGGATGTCGACCTAGGTTCACGTGTCATAACGGCAACAAACATTATTTTTGTTTAGTGTTCAGAACGTTTTGCACGATACTCTGTTTGCGTACAAAATACATATATGGATGGTGGCGTAGTGAGAAACTTCCCATGGAAGTTGTTTCACGGAAGGTGGATTAACATTTAAAAAAAACCACACCTTCTTGGTGTATTAATGAATCCCACACTCTAAAATATTGCTTTTATTTAAAAATAATACTCTTGATATTCTAAGCTTCATGCATAAAATGTTTTTTTTAAAATTAATTATTAAAACTTATGTCGTCTTTCTGGAAAAGGGGGTAATTTATGAGCCCCGAACCCCCTCCTCCTCCATGCGTCAACGTTTAGAGATGCACAGACTGCAAGTACGCATGTTGACATTCATACATGAATCAATTATTCATACGTAAACATCTGCAGACAGAAAGTGTAGTATATCTGAAATAAAGATCAAGCTGCGTACGTTTGTAAGCTCAAATTAAAATTTCTTCCCTTCATTTTTAGACTATTTTTCGAAGGAAAGAAAGGTGTATTGGATCACTTCTTGTCTGTGTGTCCGTGTGTGTATATAGGTGTGTGTAGGTGTGNTTCGAAGGAAAGAAAGGTGTATTGGATCACTTCTTGTCTGTGTGTCCGTGTGTGTATATAGGTGTGTGTAGGTGTGTGTAGGTGTATGAATGTGTGTTTGCGTGTCCCTCCTGTCAATTATTGAACACATCAACCGAATTTCACCAAACTCGGTGCATACATATTACTTGATAAGGACACCTGACGTTTGTGGTTTCTGATCACGTCAGGCGTTTGCTTTCAAAATGGCGGCAATTTAAATATTTAGGGCGATATGTCATATATCGGGAACCTTTCAANACGTCAGGCGTTTGCTTTCAAAATGGCGGCAATTTAAATATTTAGGGCGATATGTCATATATCGGGAACCTTTCAACTTATTTATACCAAATTTTGTATGCTGGCAGAGCATCGTGTAATCATTAATTTTTCAAATGGAAATTGTTGGGCCACCATTTTTTAAGATAGCACTAAATGAAAAAAATGAGATTTTACATTATACCTCAAAAATTTTGGAAGCCATTCTCACCAAATTTTGCATGTAATTAATTGTGTGACAGTCCAGGTAAACAAAAGTGATTAAACTTGATTAGGCACTCATTTTCAAAATGGTGGCTATGCAAATATTTTAAGTTAAATTGGTATATCTACTATACAATTTAACCAATACCGACCAAATTTTGTATGCTGAAAGAATCTACTACAAGCATTGTATATGCCAACGCAGCCATTTCTGTAAGCCATTTTTTAAGATAACGCCACATGAATAAATAAAGTTTTTATGTCATATCTCANCCAACGCAGCCATTTCTGTAAGCCATTTTTTAAGATAACGCCACATGAATAAATAAAGTTTTTATGTCATATCTCGGTAAACAATCAAACGATTCCTACAAAATTTGGGAAAGTTTGTGGCAGATTATGATACATTAAATGTTTTAAGGATGTCAGTTACTTATTTACAAAATGGTGGCCATACATTTATGTTAGCTTAGAATGTTATATCGTCGAAACCATGCAATAAAATTTAACTTAACGTTGTTATGGTTGCAGTATATATTACAATCATCAAATGCGTCTGCACGGAGCATCTTATGTCGACCATTTTGTAAGAAATTCCACATTAAAAAAATTATCTTTCTATGTAATATCTCGGGAAACAATTGGCAGATTCCTGTCAAATTTGGCAAGCAATTTGCATTGCAGTAGGTGGTGTTAACTGTTATATTTTAATTAGGCCTAAGTTAGGCATTTATTTTCAAAATGGTGACTGTGAATATTTTTGCTCAGTATATTTTATTAACGAAACAAATTCCAACTTAACTTTGTATGCTGGCAGTATCGATTACAATCATTAAATTTATCTATACAGACCCTCTTTTCTCTGCCATTTTGTAAGTTAGCCACACAATAAAAATTAATTTTTTATATAATATCGTGTGAAAAAAATCAACTCATTATCACCAAGTTTGGTGAAGAAGTTGTACTGTGGTAGGCCATATAACTATATGTATTTTTTTTGATGTGACAGATACTTATTTTCAGAATAGCAACCATAATAAAACTTTATCTTAGTGGTCTATATATGCGAAACAATGTAATCTTTTTTAAGTTCACTTTGTATACTGGCAGTATACAATCATCGAATGTACTATTACATAACTTTTTTATCCTCCACGTATGAAGCTCGTCTCATGAAAAATGTGGAGGTTTTATGCCATATTTCAGGGACCAATCAACCAATGTTCACCATATTATTTACACTAGTAGCGCTATGGTAGGCTATGTAAATTTACATGTTTTAAGTGGCTCAGTTCACTTATTTTCCAAATAGCAACCCTGTAAATATTTTAGGTTAGCAAACATTATCATTTGAAACATTAGACTGCTTAAAATCGACGTTGATGCTCAAATCCGACCTCCGTAATGCAGTTGATTGCTCATTAGCTTAGCAGATTTTCTGGGTTCGAGTCCTGGTAAAACACGTGTATATTTATTATTGTCACACGACTGTTGCACATGTTTCTGGTTTCATCTCTAACGATATTACTTTCAACGAGACGACAACGCCTCCCTACCAAGTCAGCTTTTACGAAATTATTTATAAATTAATTACACCCATGTTGAGGAAAGTAGGTTTATAAGTTATATCAGTAACTTATTTTTTATCCTCTCGACTTATGTAAAATATACATTGTCTGCTCACTTTATTCATGTGTCAGTCTGGTGAAAAAGTGAAAATTATGGAGCCATGTCATAAGTTGAAACATTACATTCGCAATCAACATGAATACTTAGAGTACTATTTTACATAATTTGCTGCCCACTTAACTGCGAGCTTGCATGCCTGTGTGTATGGTAGTATAAAGGGCAGTGATTTTTTTTGAAGTTGATTTTAAATATATGAATGCCGTAACACACCCCTGTAAATAAGTATCAAAATGGTGGAGCTCTTATTTCAACATATTCAACAATTTTAGTACTGTTCGCCGCATAACGAGATTAATGATAATGCAGAGAAAGCCCAGTTGCCTGGCCACCATGCTCCCCAGACTTGGCATCGCCTGAGTTTGGTTTTGTGAACAAATCAGAACAAATTAGCTTTTAAGACACCCGTGGAAATATGATGTGAATTTAGGGTACGGTTTATTCGCCTGTGCCAACATTATATTTACTACGCTTGGGTGTTTGTGCTAGCAGCTACCTCTTTAAACAATTGTGCAAGCAAATAAATACAACTTCTGCTGTTACTGTCTTCACCGTCTAACTGTCTGTGGTTCTTATAGCATGGCGCGAGATCACTAGGTCGCTATTGGCGGCTAAATATTTTGTGGCTGGCGACTGGAAAATACATAGATCTCTAGATGTAATGGACTGTAAGAGGGATGGTTTGTCCATTGTTTTAAAATATATTATGTCATTTTCATATGTGTAAGAGGGTAGGTACAGTCTAATTATTATTTTTAACATCCATAATCAGATAATGTGCCTTCCTATATCAGCGCATTATCGCGCTCGGTGATAGATGAAGCATTTTCAGAATCATGAATATAAAATAGTGGCTACCAAAGATTTTAGTCTGGCTAGTGCTTTAGAACTTGAAATTTTATGCCTTGTCTTGGAGACAATCGTATGTTTTAAAAATCTTCATGTCTAGACAAGTTTCAAAACGCTTTATTTCCTGTTTGCCTTTATATGCTTTAATGATACCTTTTTGACATAGTTTGGCGTTTTCATGCAAATCATGGACTTTCAGTTTTATAACCGCCTAAGTCTTATTGTCCCAGTAAAAAAAAGGGATTTTGCCCGCATACAACAGCCAATAACGAAAGAAAGAATAAATGCAATTGAAACCTACGATACACTCGTATACTTTCTTCCCTAAATCACTGGCGCTCATACCGCCAATCTCTTCATCATGCAGCGCCCTCCGTTTCATCTACTAAGAGGTTTTACCGTAGGGGATAAACAATCCATTAAGAAAATATAAGCCTTAGGATATAGGCTAATGTTTGTATCCAATTTTTCCTTGAATATTTTTTTCTTTACAGCTTGCTACGTTTATTTTACATCTTAACTTAACTTCATTCGTAATATAATACATTAGGCTATACATTATCGTGGGTAAACAGGAGGATATATAGTATCTTTACTTATATAGTTGCAGGAGGGCTACTTTCCTTCCGTTCTTTACCCTATGTATAAAGCGTGAATTAGCACAGAGGATACAGTAAGCCTGCATACGAGTTTTTGCATTTGAATGATAAAGGTGGCAAATAGTCAGCAGCAACAAAGTTATTGTTTCCACTCCCGGTTTGAATTACTGACAACAATCTGTGAAATATTTCTGTCTGTCTATTCACTTAGTTTGTAGACGTCATTTGGCAAATTAATGAAATCGCTGCCTCATTTCAGTGACATCGCCAAGCATCTCTAAAATCATGGACAAACTACTGAAATTATGTCTTCGGCCTAGTTAAAATATTACCAGTGTCTTAAGTCATGAAATTATCAGTAAACGTTTACTTATTTGGAACAGTTTTCTCATATTCAATTTTTAAGTGTACGCAAACGTACACCGCGCAGTGTCATCCATATAAGCATGTGCTGATGCAGATAGTATTTCAGAGAAGTTTGTTGCAAACTGAAACAGATTTTTACATCTTTTAACCAGAGACGATTCTAAAGAATGTAAGTTAATCATAAAACATGGATGTTTTGTAGTTGTTCTTTGATTCGAAACATTCTTTCCGAATATATTTTTGTGCAGTTATATAAACAGTTTTACGTTTTCAGAAATACTGACGGCAAATCACAACACTTCTCTACGCTTTAATGTGCTTTTAATTTTTTTAATGGGGGTTTTTTTTTTTTGCGATGCAAACAAAGACGTTTAGAGAGCACCTGTGAACCTTGCATAATTTTTCATCATGAGTACTACCATACAACTAGCTTTATTACGGTTTGCGTACACGTTTAATTAAACACTTTACTGTAACGAATCGAAGCACCTACCGGCAAGAATCCCTCCGACGATCACATGACTCTTTGAGATTGTTATAAAAATTGATTTTTCTTACTGTAGTGTAATAATAGTGGACGGTGCGCCCTACAGTTCACTATCATCCACTTCAGTGTTCTTTACAGTAAGGACTCATCAACGTAAGATGTATTGTCTAGTTGCGGTTTCTTCACAATTTTAAATTAAACCTTTGAAAATTCAACTCGGGTATAATGTATTTGGTTGTTTCCTAAATATGTCATGTATCACAAACATTATGGTATCTAATGTTTCGTTAAATTTAACTTTTATTTATATTTTATTTATAAAATATAGTATTTAATTTTTAATTAATATGAATAAAAATGGAAGAAAATACGTATGGTGGTAATACCTACTAATAAATAGGTCTTATACAAAATATTACTACATTGAGGGCGCACGAATGTGGTGCATTATCCCTTTGGTGTAATTTTTAAACTTAATTAAGCTTTGTTTGCTTGAGGCGGAGGAATACACTGCAAGTCGAACTTTAACAGGGCTTCATAAAAGTTGTAAGTAACCGTGAATGGACTATATTTCGGGTTGAGGCCAGTCTTCTTGCGGAGTAACACATAATGAGGCCCTACCAGGGGACAGCGGGGAGGGAGCGAGAACGGGAGTTCCCCGAGAAAACCGGCAGACCACCGGCAACGTCCGCTACGTTTCCCAACTGTGGAAGTCGAGAATGAGACCTGTGAGCTGGCCGCTCAGCCACCGTGGCCCCACTTTAAGGTGAATAAGAAAAAAAGAAACTATAATTTAATTGGCCTGCCAATTTAAACTACAGGGACGTAAACGTCGTGAACTACTTTCGTTAATTCGTTGTCAATATTTCGGTGGATATTTCATTCCGAGTTCACGGTGAAGCACACGCAAATGCAACTTTTTTCCAGAGGCTTGGAAAATAAACATTTTCGTTGCCAGGTAGCACTGGTATAGCATGTGTACCCGGGTTTCTCCGTTTTTCATGCAAATGAATGAGATGATTGCAATTTTTATAAATTAAATAACTTATAATCGTGTAGAATTTTCCAACTTGTATCTTGCAAAATCCTACAATTTTAATCGTATCATAATCCGCTTCACGAATAAACTTTTGTCTTTCGTAAAACTAGATTTAGCAAAACGTTATATTACACAATTGTATATTTTATTTCAATGCGACAGCGGAATCTAAAAATTCCTTTCAAGACAGTTTTCTTTATTTATTTCGCTGTCAGATTTGTACTGTTAGCGCCAAAAGTCCTGCGAGTGAATTTACGGGGAGCATGGTGTGGCCGACGAGGAGAGAGGTAGCCGTACTGAAAACACTAGTCTCTGTATCAGTTGCGCGCTGGCTGATGTGCGCCGATTTTTTTTTCGTAACAGTTTGTACACAGCTGGGCCTTCTCTAGTATCAGCTGCCACCGGCAGAGCAGCACCGTCGTCCCAAGCACAGACATATCAGGTGAGTTTACGATTAAAGACTGAAGAATTAAGACTTGTACTTATTTTCCGAGTACTCGAGTCATACGTTTTGCAGTTTATGATTGATCTAGCAACTGTTTGGTCTAGCCAATCAGAATCGTAGAAGACGAAAGTAGCTGATATAACCTGGAAAAATGGAAAAGAGTGAAGATTATTTACATATATTTAATTATTTGTAGTTACTCCTTGTGTAATCATTTTGAAAAACTCTCGATATCTTATAGAAGGCGAAGCCGATGACAACATTGGGCATTTACATCAATAAATCTGAAAAGGTTAATTAAAGCGAATTCAATAACCTCTTCCAAGAAATAAAACATGACCTTGAACTGTTGTTTAAATAAACAGGATACTGTATCTTGATTAAAATAATTAATTGAATACGACTTCACAATACAAAGTAACCTAAACCCAAGATGTAAATACAGTTTCCCGCCAACAACAACTATCACTGTGCTCTGATNTGGAAAAGAGTGAAGATTATTTACATATATTTAATTATTTGTAGTTACTCCTTGTGTAATCATTTTGAAAAACTCGCGATATCTTATAGAAGGCGAAGGCGATGACAACATTGGGCATTTACATCAATAAATCTGAAAAGGTTAATTAAAGCGAATTCAATAACCTCTTCCAAGAAATAAAACATGACCTTGAACTGTTGTTTAAATAAACAGGGTACTGTATCTTGATTAAAATAATTAATTGAATACGATTTCACAATACAAAGTAACCTAAACCCAAGATGTAAATACAGTTTCCCGCCAACAACAACTATCACTGTGCTCTGATNTTCACAATACAAAGTAACCTAAACCCAAGATGTAAATACAGTTTCCCGCCAACAACAACTATCACTGTGCTCTGATTGCCTGCTTCGTCCTGCCTTGTACTTAAGATATAAAATATAGCGATATCTTAAGTCAAGCCAAGAACGCACACGACCCGTACACGACCCGCACACTGCAGCCATAAACCAATACCCTTGAAAACATTGGTTTATTTTCTAAGCTCACTTCATAAGGTTTCGTTAAGTCAGTCGTAAACCCGCCCTTAGGGAGGCGAGCCGCCAGGTCTAGTGTCGCTTACAGTACGTGGTTCACGTAAAAAAAACTCCCGTGCCCTTGTAGGCCTACTCTTAAGGCTGCCGCCTATCTGGAGCTTTTTTCCGCTTTTTGAAGCCGAGAAGCGCGGGAGCGATAAGGGTGACACTCCTACGCGCATCAAATGCGCCATCGCCGCTATGCTCAAGGCTTTGACTTACATGCAGCGTTCTCGTCGTGCTGCGTGTACCTATGGGACTTTCAGCGGTGAGCCTTTTAGTGTATCGGTGAAAAATCTGTAGGAACGTTCCTATGCAGGGCCCTTGAGTAGTATTGTATCTATCTGACGCGTGTATTTTGAGATACAGCTTTTTCAAACGCCGCTTTTTGCGATGTTGAAGTGATCTTAAATTGTATTTCTAATAATAGCAACGTCTTCGTCTGAAGTGTGTATTTATATTATTTTCGTAGCTGTGCATATTGGCCTAACGTTTTATAGTTTCTTCGGGAAAACGGGTATTTCAAGCACTCTTCAACGCAGTTCTAGCGCCAGATATAGCGGGAGAACAGAAGGAAAAGAAAAAGGTTTCATTTTTATTATTAGCAGCGGCGCAAGTATCGAGTGCAGACGTTCCAGACTCTCGCGGCCGGAGTAGAGATGGGCGTTATTTAACGTAACGGTTATAATAAACTGTTACAATTAGGTAACGTGTTACACGAGTAACATGTTCCATTGTTTATACCGATATCTTTAGAACGCCTTGGACTGCCTCACTAAAACCAACGCTCGACTACTGAGAATGCGTAAAAGTTATTTCTTGGAACGTCTCGGCCGACAGCTATGCGCATGCGTAAAAGTAATTTTTTGAAACGTCTCAGTTTGCAACAGTGCGCATGCGTAAAATTTATTTTTTGGAACGTCTCGGTTAGCAACTGTGCACGTGCGCGAACGTTATTTCTTGGCACGTCAAGCTTTGGAACATTGAACAACTTAATCGTTATTTCCCGGAACGTCGGGAAGGACGAGAAATGTTTCACAGTAACCTGTTTTAAAAATAACGTGTTACTGGAACGTGTTGCTTACTTGTAACTGGAACGATGGAAACATGAAAGTAACTGTTTTACCCATCCCCTAGGCCAGAGCCAGCCAGCTGCCGCGTGCGAGATCTCGAGTGGCTGACGCTGGAGGCGATCGTCGTGAATGGTTCCGGAAGAGAGGCGCGGTGGTTGTGCACTCGGGGGCCGGGCGCTGTTGGGATCCCCGCCAGACATTCCTCTCGGACCACGCCCCANTTCTCACCGTTCCTTCCCACACTGTGCATAATCCTTTTTAGATCTCGTCGCCGCCGCGAACAGGAAATGAAAACCAATTGATCCCCGGGCCTGCCGTCACGCCGACATCCCGATGCGCAGCACGTGGACACGGGCGCTGGGAGAACTTCGTGACGAAGCGCGATGTCTATCGCCGCCGGAACCCACACACCCACTTGTTGCATACGATATTTCCGCCGAGGTTGATTACCATGCCAGCACGCCGAGGCACCCGATGTAGTCCATTCACGCGTACTTTCAACTTTTCTGAAGCCCTACTGAACTTCTACTTCCAGGATATTCCTCCGCCTCATGCAAACGAAGCTTAACCGAGTCTAGAAAATTGCACTAAAGGGACCACGCGCCACATTCGTGCGCACTCAGTGTTATAATAATTGGCATAAGAACTATTTCGTACTAGGCATTACCAACACACCTTTTTTTCTCCCTGTATTAATTCATATTTATTATATATGATATGTTATAATTTATAGATAAACTGTAGGTAAAAGTTCAATTTAACCAAAAATAAGGTACTTTAATAACATAATTATAAAACACTTGTGATACATTACATATTTAAGAAACAACCACGTGGTGTGATTTTTCAAAGGTTTGATTCAAAAAGGGTGAAGAAACCGCGACTGGACAACACGTGGCGCACATTACCTGCCGGGTCGGGAAATAATTATTTCCTGACAGGGGTCGCGGTGGTGTAGTGGTTAGGCTACTCACCTCCCTCCTGGGTGGAACGAGTTCGATTCCCGGCTGGGTCGCTCCCGGATTTTCGCATGTGGGAATCGTGCCGGACGATGCCGCTGGTCGGCGGGTTTTCTCGGGGATCTCCGGTTTCCTCCGCCCTTTTATCCCAGCGCTGCTCCATTCTAACCTCACTTCATCCTCATCGACTCTTAAGACCTCGATGTTAAGAGCCGTCCAAGTCACTCCACTCCACAACTGATTGTTACAGCTACGCTAAGGCTTATTCTACTCAGGTTGGAGAGAAAAATCGAGATTCATTATGATTATGGGTAGAGAATTTCGCGATTTCAAGCGGTGCAAGTATAGACTCTGACTACTTATACTTTCTGATAACGTTTGTGATTGGGCCACTCACGTCTTGACGCGCCTTACTGGACTGTGAACCAGGACGCACGCCTAGCGCCTCATCGCACCTGCGCGCAAGGCTGGCAGTGTTTCCACCGGTGTGCTGCGCTACGCGAGTTATATCCGTAAGAGTGCGAGTTCATTACACGCTATGAAAGCACGCATATTAAACTATGTCCGCATGGTTGTATTTTACTCCTTCCTCTTAAAGAAACTGCGCAGGTGAGCTCTAAAATTGCATTTTTTTAAACCATTTTTACGATTTTTTTAAATTTTCAAATGCTTTTTAAAATCATACAAGCAAAACCTTACGGGCTTAGATAATTGGTTTTTACCTTTTCTGGCAGAAAGTTGCATTCAAAGAACATTTATTTACTGAGATACTCGTAACCGCGCAAAAAAAAAAAAAAATTGAGGACTACTAACTCTTGACACTTTGAGTGCGGTACAGATTTGCAGACATTCGGAGAGTGGAGTGGAAAAATTTGGGCGTCTCTTAACATCTAGGTCTTAAGAGCCGACGAGGGGGAAACGAGGTGAGAATGCAGCAGCGCCGGAATGCAAGGGCGGGGGAAACCAGCTGACCAGCGGCATCTTCTGGCACGATTCACACATACGAAAATCAAGGAGCGATCGCGCCGGTAATCGAACCCGGTTCTCCTGGGTGAGAGGAGAGTTGTCTCACCACGACAACACCGTGGCCCCAAATGCACAGTAAAGTTCCCAACTTTGCGTAGTAACGATGCTCAACAACCCCACATTTGCAACCAAATATAGCCTATTGTAATTTTTTTTACAGTGCATCAGTATAACACACTGTTATATATCGAGACTATTGGCAGCAGTTATTGATGTAAGTACGGGATACAATCTCAACAGCGAACGAGTTCTCCCAAATGCGACGAACTTGCTTATTGCACGCTGATGTCTGCTATTTAGTGTAGATCATTCATGCCACATTAGGACAATGCGACTAAAAGGGGTATAGGCTATTCACCGTAAAGTGAGCACTTTTGAAAGCTCTCTCATTTGGAATAATAGTCAATAAATATATTTTATTGTAGACTTAGACATTAAATTTCAATTCCGGTGAAATACTTACGATGTGTTTATTACTTAAATGGCAATATTTATTTTATAAAGTGGTGGGAGTATAAAAAATTACTGAAAAGGAAAGAGTAACTAGCGCCTCAAAAGTGCTCACTTTACCGTGAACAGCCTGTAAGAAACTGAACCAGCATTCACCTAGAACAAATATGGGAAACCACTAGCAAATAACAATTCCCAGTACAGTCGGATTGGAATAGAACTCACGGGCCGCGAATGCGTATCTTGTTGTCATCGCATGACCAAATGTGCTTAGTTTGAGCATTCAAGTCATGGCCTTGAGCCCATACTTCGTCTCGCTATAAAATATTGTTTATTGTTGAGAATTGCCAAAACATTTTGGCGGTGTAAATATATTTTATACTTTCAACAAAATTGTTTTTTTTTTTATTGTTTAAAGGTGAGTTTTATCACTAACGGCCGCATAGTAACTACGAAATTATTTTATCTCTGAGAATTATATCTCGAGGTCTGTTAAATGATCACTTCCTTGCACTGCTCCGCCCCTTCCTNTATTGTTTAAAGGTGAGTTTTATCACTAACGGCCGCATAGTAACTATGAAATTATTTTATCTCTGAGAATTATATCTCGAGGTCTGTTAAATGATCACTTCCTTGCACTGCTCCGCCCCTTCCTGTTCCAAAACCTTAGCGCTTCATCTGGCCAGGGATGTGCAGTAGTCTGTCTTAAGGTTTTAAATATTTCGGTTCTGAAATCGTGGCAAAGCAGTTCTGCTCGTTTGGTTTTGACTTTACTTACCACCGTCACTTCAAAACTATCACACACAGTTTTGATCGAGTGAGCTAAATATTTGTTAGAATAGTGGCAAGTGGGTAGACAGATTTGGGCGGCTCTTAACAACGAGGTCTTGAAAACTGATGAGGGTGAAATGAGGGGAGAATGGTAAAGCACCGGAATGCAAGGAAGGGGGAAACGGGAGATCCCCGAGAAAACCCGCCTACCAGCGACATTGTCCGGTAAGATTCCCAATTTCGAAAATTCTGGATTGACCGGGGATTGAACCCGGTTTGTCTTGGGGGGAGGCGAGCAGGCTAACTTCTCAGCCACCGCGGTTCCTAGTGGCAAGTGTTACTACAGAATTTGTTCAACCGAAAATAAGGGAAGTTATTTCACAAGTTGAAATAGTTACTACCGGCTCAAATTGGTGTTGTTTCGCTGCCTCCCGATGGAGCGAATCAGAGGCACTTACTTACTTTAAATAAATCGCTAACAAATTATAGTGAAAATCCAATAATGGAAAATGGTAGGCTTTCGTTAATTCAAGTGGAGAAATTTTCACGTATGTGTAGTGTTTTTCTGCGTGCAGTCAAATGCTTACGTCACTATATTTTTTTAACCGATGTTCTTCTGTTGGTTTTCACGTGCGTGTAGTTACGTTTATTTACATTTATTTTATTCTTAATCGGGGCCGCGGTGGCTGAACGGTTAGCCTGCTCGCCCACCAAGTCTAACCAGCTTCAATCCCCGGTCGGGTCACTCCCGTATTTTCGCATATGGGAATCGTGCCAGACGATCCGCTGGTCGGCGGGTTTTCTCGGGAATCTCCCGTTTCCCCCGCCCTTTCATTCTGGTGCTGCTACATACTCCCCTCAATCACCCTCATCGGCTCTCAAGACCTCGCTGTTAAGAGCCGCCCAAATCTCTTCACTCACTCACTTTATTCTCAGTCAGTTTTCGTTTGCATGCTTTTAATTCTCACTGGTGTGTTGTTATTTTACATGAACTCCACTTCAGTGTTGATTCATCGGAACTTCCAGTTACAAAGACTAAAATTGAAACACCCATCCCCCCTCTCGCCGTATTTTTTAAACAAGGTATTTCTTGGCTTATATGCGCTGTTTTTCTTCTGCATAACTGTTCTTTGTATTATGATACTGCGTATTCTATTCTGCTGACTTCTGGTGGCGAGTATCTCTAAGGTCGTACTTTTAATACAACTGGGTGAGCTCCTGAAATTTAATTTTGGGTAATAGATTAGATGGGGTTATGTGATGATGAAGATGTGATACGTTATAAAACTAACTTTCGTATAATGTAGGTGTGTGCAAGCATTAAAAAAATTTACGGTATAAATAAATCTTTATATATATATTATATATATTATAGTTTTTAGAACTAGTGGTTACACGTCGAGCACTAACTTTTCCCGTCACTCAATCACCTTTCCTCTCCCCCTCATGCATACCTAAGTGCACAAGACGACGGAAGCCACCAGCCGCCAGGAAGTTATCAATTTGATTGACGACGCAACTTGCCGGAGTCTGTATTTTTATTTCTCCAGTCGAATGCCAGCTTCTTTTAGCAGCATCAGAATAGCGCCCACAAAAATAGAAAGCGTACTATCTCANTCCAAATTGGGAAATGACCGGGATACATAAAACAGAGTATTGTACACACTACAAGTTTTCTAAGCTTTCGTGAGAAGCGATGGAGCTTTTACCACGGATATTATACTTCCCACGTTGAGTTGTATTAGAACGTGAAATTCATATGAAGGACCGAGTAGGTCACTGTTACGTACGAAGACGTTTTCAGTGATTGGGCAACTTAAATAATGTCTCTAAGCAGCACGTTGCATCTTGAAATACACACACGATACCGTAGTGATAGTTCTCAATCACCGTTAATAAATATGTTTTCAGTTATCTATAGTCCTATAAATTTATTCAAATGATGTCACTGTCAGTGGTTTAGAAAATTATATACTTATTGCGTAAGGATTTAATATATATCGTGTGTGGTTCGCGTATAACATGTTTGCGTTTTTTGTAATGTTCAGAGCTGAATCGCCGAAGTGTAGGTTAGACAAGAACGGCAGCTGGGAAAAATATTAGTACCATAACTCGTAACCACGAAAACATTTAAACTGCAACCAAGTTGTTCGAAATTTATTTGACACAAGATATCAGTTTAAATTGCTTGCCGTTTTCTTAAAAAACATTATAAATCATTTATATACTTACGCTTCAACTGTATTGTTTTTTGACATTGCATTTAAAAGATTACGTGCATGCAGTACTCAAAAGAAATGCGTGAGATCGACTAAATATGAAAGTTATGAAATCAAAATTAAAATACAACTTGTAGAGCACATTTGATTTCAATGTTTAGATTTAGAGCGTTCGCCGTGTCTTTTTGTAACGCTGATTCAAACCAAATTGTTATTAGAACAAATACTTATTTATTCAGTATCCTTTCAGTACTGGTTGCATTGTATGACGCTGACACAAAGTCCTCCCTCCCCCATATTCTTCCCCCCTTCCCCTCTAAATAACACCACATCTTAGAGTTTGTAAACACACATACTTACGTAAGCTCTATCTTTAACGGGATGGTTTAGCTTACTATACATTACAAATTAGTACTTCGCGGAATCAAGATAGTTCACTTTGGTCATTTATGTACGTTTTGTTGAACTCCATTTAAAAACTACGTGAGATTATTCATTGTGCATAATGAGAAAGACAACGTAATACAACTTATTACCTACGATCATAGTGTAAGGCAGTAAACATACTTCAAAGTTGAACATTTTAAATTATCCTGAAAGTAATACTGATTTCTCAAATATGAATCTGGCTTTCTGGCAATTTGTTCGTAATATTATCCTTCCTTTCTAACACTCTGTGCCGGTTGCTTAGCTTTCAGGCAAACATATTCACCATTTCGTATTTCGTAATTGTTTTTAAGAGAACCATGCGTCTGAGAATGTTACACCGAGGCATTTTTTTTTTTAATTTGGACGTGATAGTTTATACTTGACGTAAAAAATTCATCTAAGCCAAGGATTTTCAAAATTTTGTACGATAAGANTATTACCTACGATCATAGTGTAAGGCAGTAAACATACTTCAAAGTTTGAACATTTTAAATTATCCTGAAAGTAATACTGATTTCTCAAATATGAATCCGGCTTTCTGGCAATTTGTTCGTAATATTATCCTTCCTTTCTACCACTCTGTACTGGTTGCTTAGCTTTCAGGCAAACATATTCACCATTTCGTATTTCGTAATTGTTTTTAAGAGAACCATGCGTCTGAGAATGTTACACCGAGGCATATTTTTTTTTTTAAATTTGGACGTGATAGTTTATACTTGACGTAAAAAATTCATCTAAGCCAAGGATTTTCAAAATTTTGTACGATAAGATCTTGACAGCCCCTATTTTCTCAATGAAAAGAATGGAATTACCCATCAACATTATTTAGGAAACTGATATTTAATTTTAAGTAGTTTCTTAGATTTTTTAATTCAGTTAGGCCTATTTGAAATATCGATTTTAATTTTAATTTGTTAGTCATATTGTGTTATCTTTCTCATTTTCCGTTAGAAGTCACCACACAGCGTTTTTACCGGCAGTTCAGAATAATCATGTAAGTTGCATTGTTGTTTCACAATATTTAATTATTTGTACAGCCGTATGTTATAATCAGTGTCTACCGGAATCGTAACGTTGTCACAATAACGAATTATTCAGTTGGACATGCATTGGCTTATATACATAGTTTCTTAGTTACTTTGCAGGTATGGAGGGATTTCTTCAAGTCTCGGTTTGGTAGAAAAGTTTGAATATTACGCAGTATGATCAAAAAATTACAAAATTAAAATTAATGTTAGTAGCCAGTAATGTTGTACATAAAGATGTAATTTGTTGCTATTGAACTATGTTCGTTTGATTGGACTGGAGGCTTTGATTCACATTATAACTGTGTGGTGACTGTCTTGCGCTTCTGCACTGAACTGATTGTGTAGAGTGTAAAAATATTCTAGATAAATTTTTACAGAAAACATTAATATCTTTATGCATTGCCTCTGTTTAATTATCCTGATTGTTTTCACAAGGTTAAGTGCGATATCATTAGTAACAGGAGCTGCCTGAGCGACCAATAATTTTTAGGCTATATTCGGCAGAAATTAACGATCTGATAAATGCAGTCCCAATTAATTTCACCGTCAGAAATTAGTTCGTTTAGATCATTCGGGTAGTTAATGGTTCTTAGCTCAGCCTCCTAATTCTTTTGTGATTAATTTGCCTGACTTCATAAATTCCCACTGTTATGTTTAGGAGTCCTTAAATTTGCGACGGAACTTGGGCTGCGAAGTTTTGAAGAAAACCTTTCTTTGGGCTCGCAGTTTTTCCTTTTCGCTTTCTCTCGTGATGCCCATTTGTTATTTTCCCCCTCTAGCAGTTGCGCCCTCTTCCAACATTAACACCCTAACACCCAACAACTTTAATTGAAACGTTCCCACGAAAAAAGAAATGCGTCGGCTCTATTTTTTTTTTTTTTTACACGAACTGTTTGCCATTTCTTTCTTCTATCTTTCCATCATCTCCCACGCTTCATATTTCTTCCCCACAGCGGTATTTCAAAATTTTCCCTCTCCCTCTACCTCTCGCTCCACTGCGAGCTCTGGTGTTCTTGAAATTTAGGTAGTCGCACCTTAAGCGAGTCGTGTACAAAGTTTCGTCGTACGTAATTAAGACCATTTATCTTGCCTCCTGAGTTCTTTTTTTTTCCCCAGGCCCGTGCGCTGCTCGTGTTAATCTTAACTGTTCGGCACATGCAGCTCTGCACTGATGAATTTTTCAAGCGCCGCGAGAGGGCCTTGGCCCGGGAGGGGAGGGAGGGGCGTGCAGTTTGTGTCTGAAGACGAGATCCTTTGAAGCGCCGCTTTGGGTAATGAGACGGCGATGATAGCTATCTTTGATCTGACCCCCCGTCAGGCTCCAGGTATGCTAAGTGGCAATTTCAGCAAGGCGCTTCTCTCGTGTTTTTGTAGTTTGGTAGTAGTCTAGTAATTACAATTAATGTCGAAATTTAATAGGAGTTTCAAAATCAAAATTAGCAATGACAAAAATGCAAAAGGCTAAAATATCGTTTAATGAATGTGGATTCATTAACGTCGTAATTTTCAGCCTAACTGGGTAACGTACGAAAGTAGTGCGTTGTATCCTTACAGCGCCAGCATTTTAGCGTGACTAATTTTCGTTATTTTTTTATTTATTGATATTTATCATTAAACAGCTTTGTTCATGTTGCCGATGGACAGTGAAGTTAATTGTGATGGACTGATTGTACTATATTATTCAGTCAATGGTAGTACATGTTCAACAAAAGTAGTGAAATATTAACAGTAATATTAACTCAGTGAAATGCTAGTTATTGAACATCAGTTAATTAGCAGCTAATGACAGCAAATAAGTCGAATGATATTTTTAATTAAGCACATTTTACTGGTTTCGCCTATGAGAACTCTATATTATTATTACGGGTTGAGTGTTAATGGTGTGCACAAACGTGTACAAAAAAAAACGGAAAAACACCACTAGCAACTGTTGGTGTTTTTCCTATGACCGACGTCGCTCAGTGGAAGACTATCTCTCTGAACCAAGCACAAAATATTTCGTCCACCGACTTCTGCATTAAGCTAGGAATTCATAGTTCCAGGTATAGCACTGACGGTGCATGTTTTGTGAAAAAGTTCTGATAAACCCGGACGCTCTTAGTGAAAAGATGTTAAGTTGCACGGACACGTCCGCAGGCGTGTTTTAAGGTGGATTTAACATAGGCTGAAACCGTTGACTCCATCAGAATAATGTGAAGCGGGTGGGAGGAGGGAAATGCGCAACACCCTAAGGGCGGGGACGCACTAGGCAGCCAGGCTGCGCGGAGAGAGAGCGAGACAGACAGAGCGAGCGTACGGAGGTGGCTGTCTTTAGTCACCGCGCACTTGTTGCACTTGTAGCGTCTTTCTATTTTGTTCCGCGCCAATTCACGACGTCTTCCGCTAAGGAGCGATTCATACAAGACATTGAAAGCCGAAAAGCAGTATGGAATATATCATCTGAAGAATACAGTGATCGTGATATTAGGAGAACGAAATGGAAGGAAATCACAAACATAATGTGTGGTGAGAAGGTATTACAAAACGAAAAGAGAGAATTAGTTCAGTTATTTTTATTAAATACACACCTCGACAATACTACAAACCTAGATTCACGTTTTATTGTAGGATTAAACGTGCCGAATAATTAGTGGCCTACGTATTGATGTTCACATGTCACTTGTATTGTACCGCGAAAGAAAAATAAGTATACGGTTAAAGCCATCCACCGGAATTCAAAACTCGATATGTAGAAAAACATACAATGCACTCCGCTGAGAAACCTAGCATTTTATGCAACACCTGTGGCAACTCTGTTTTGCCATTCTAATAGATTGTCACACAAAATATTTAGCAAACAAATCTCTATATGACGCAGCTGAACGGCTTCCTCTACTAGGGGCTCCGTCAGGGATTTCTTCCAATTCCGGAGAGACTCGCAATGTAAAGCACTACATGCTTTCACGATGGCAATTGAAAATTCTTTTTGGACATCTAATGGCGGTGTAGAATTCTCCAATTGTTTGCCAGAAAAAAAGTCCAAACAAATTAGACAAAATATAAGAAGAAATCTCGGAGTTTTGAAAATTAGCACAGGAGTTGATCTTGACGTCCTTTATAACATACCAAAGTCCCCATTGGTGAGTGGTGAGCGGGGAGTATGAGCAATTTATAGGGACTTTTTTTCTTTAGTTTTTCACAATTATCTCAAAAACTGTCAGGTTTAGCGAAAAAAAAAAAATGCGCTAAATTGAAGTACATGAAATTTCCCAATAGAATGGTCTTATGCATATTTGTCTTAAAGTCAATAGTTAAGGTACTAGAAAAAGTCAAATTTGGGTCATTTAAAAATTGGGTATTTTATCGCTTGTCAAGAGGGAAAAAAAGACATTTCGAGTTAACTTACAACTCTTATACTTAATTCAAGATTAATTCAAACTAATGCAACACAAATAACATTGAAAATTAACTTAAAGTTCTATTCGTCATCGTATATTTTCTTTTCTTTTTATTTTATTTTATTTTATATTGGCAACAAGTTTATCCTAATAACACCAAGTGTTTTACATTCTTCAATTTAAATGAAGTTTTTTGTTTTTTAATATATCTGCTGTCTACTTACGCTTAGCTGCAAAGAGATCACAAATAAATTAATGGATTGGAAGTTATAGATTCCCCCCGAAACCTTATTTTTGGACTAATAACACTAACACCACCCTGCCTGTTCATGAATAATCACACACATTTGGCTCCTTCTAGCACATTAACTATCGAAATTAAGAAAAATATGCAAAAGACCATTCTTGTAGAACATTTCATGTACTATAATTTTGCGTATTACGTTTTTTTTTTTTTGTTTTTTCACAAAACCTGACCGTTTTTGAGAAATTTGCGATAAATTTAAAACAAGTCCCTTTAAATGTCTTCTATCCCCTCCTGGCTCACCGCCCACACTTGCGGACTTTTAGTATGTTAAAAAGGACCCCAACATGAACACCTGTGCCAATTTTCAAAACTCCGAGATTTTTTTTCTATTTGCCAATTTTGGGCTATTTTGCCTTGACATTGCCTAAGATATCTTCTGAATACCGCCTAGTACGCGATAATCGGTAGTTGGAGACTCGTTTTTTGTTAACTAAACCCCTTTCTCCAAATTGGCTCATCAAATGTTTACAAAAACCAATGCTTTGTACCCAACTATGACATATGGCATTGGTACTTCATTGCTTGATATGGTGTTATTAATCAGTATTTTATATAATATAGAGCTTTCATATGAACGAGTCACTACACTTTCCGTAAGCTCCAAAATCAATATAACCGATAATCCACATCATATAAAGAAAGTAGAACGATTGAAGTGGAGTGGGGATATTTGGGCGGCTCTTAACATCGTGGTCTTGAGAGTCGATAGAGGGGATCGAGGTTAGTATGGAACAGCGCCGGAATGCAAGGATGGGGGAAACGGGTGATCTCCGAGAAAGACCGCCTTCCAGTGTCATCACCCGACACGATTCTCATGTGCGAAAATCTGAGAGCGACCCCACTGGAAATCGAACCCGGTTTGCCCATGGGGGAGGCGAGTAGCCTGACCACTACACCACCGCGGCCCCTATAACAATTGAAAAATAATATTTATAATCATAGTAACATTGAGCATGAATAACTTGGTATTATTAACCTTATGTGCTTGTCATCGATTGCACCGATGCAGTTGGGATAGTTTGTCGCATTTATATTAAATCCATTTCCTCTCCCTATCCACATTTCTTCAGTCAACTCTGGAAACTCCGTATGTCTTACTTTGTCCCAAACTACCAAACATACTTCATACACCACATCTCGAACAGCAGTAAATCCCAGCCAGAAAGTATGATACGAGGGTTATTCGGAAAGTAAGGTCCGAATCGCCGTAGCTAATCGAATGTCGCGCGAACATTGTAACGCGCATGCGCACCGACTCCCGGTTGGCCTTGCCCGTCAAACGACGCCATTTGCATTGGTAGTGTTGCAGTGTGCTGTTTACAGTGTCAGTTCAAAATGTTTAAAACAATTGATCAGCCCGCCGACTGTGAAATACGGTCAGTGATTTGTTTTTTGAAAGAAAGGAACGTTTCAGCAGCGGACGTTCATCGACAGATAAGTCAAGTGTATGGCTACAATGCGATGAGTGGCAGCAAAGTGCGTAAGTGGGTGAGAGCTTTCAAGGACGGACGGTAAAACGTCCAAAATGAACCGCGATCAGGCCAACCATCAGTGATCACAGAAGATTTGGTCAAAGTCGTGTACGAAAAGATTCGTGAAGACTGGTGATTCACAATTTCAACTTTACCATTGGAATTTCGGAATGTGGGTAGAACAACTTTGCACAAAATTGTCTCTGAAAATTTGCAATTTCACAAATTGTGCGCACATTGGGTTCCCAGGCTGCTTACTGAGGAACACCAAATGAAAAGAATGGCTTGTGCTCTTGATGTTTAGGACCGATATCATAAGGAATGTGATAAATTTTTAGATAAGATGAAAGGTGAAAGAAGCAGTTACAGATTGGTTTACCCTCACAGGTGGCAGACGTCTATGACTTATGCATACAAAAGCTCGTAGAACATTATGACAAATGTTTAAACAAATATGGAAACTATGTAGAAAAATAGAGAAACATGTAAGGAATGAAATACAAAAAGTTTTTTAAAACATCTGTGATGGTTTATGTTTTATAAGAAATCGGACCTTACTTTCCGAATAATCCTCGTATAAATCTCTCATGGGGCACCATATGCTATTGAATCTGTAACAAAGTATTCTTTATTATTTCCAGGTAAATCTTTACAGCAAATGTATAAGAACATCCGGACAAGTTTCAGAAAGGAATTAAATTGTAGAGCAGGTGCCACAAGTGGATCAGCAGCTTCACTTAAGAGCACATACGTGTACTTCAATCAGCTGCAGTTTGTCAGAATAACTGTTCTAATTAATAAAACAAAAGGAAACATTGTTGAAACATGTGAAAGTGAAAATAATGATGATAGTGGTGGTATTAGGAGAAGTTCACCTGTTCCAAAAAAGAAAAATAAGGCAGAACATGACGATTTGGCTGATGTTTCAAAACAAAGTATAGCAGGAAGAGAGGAACGTGAAATGAGACACGAATCTGATTCACATAGACAATTTCTTCTTAATGTTTGAAGATTTTAACGAATTTCCCGAGCAACAAAAATCGTGTACGGAAATGTATACGATTAACTTAACAAAAAGAGCACAAGCAGTTCCACTGGAAACTCACCGCATGCAGATTGGGCGATTTCATCGTGGCTACTTAGATTACATAACCGCAACAATCGACAGAACATATCACAGATACACAGCAGACTACGCACCAGACCCGTCC
Source organism: Clitarchus hookeri (assembly GCA_002778355.1). NCBI lineage: Eukaryota > Metazoa > Arthropoda > Insecta > Phasmatodea > Phasmatidae > Clitarchus > Clitarchus hookeri. The sequence continues at coordinate 69,100 of NQII01002783.1, forward strand.
GGCTGTGGACAACCACATCATGGATTCATACCCTCGGCAGGCAGTGGACAATATCGCCATGGATACACACCTTCGGCAGGAAGTGGACAATATCGTCATCGACACACACCCTCGGCAGGCAGTGGACAATATCTCCATGGATACACACCCTCGGCAGGCAGTGGACAATATCTCCATGGATACACACCCTCGGCAGGCAGTGGACAATATCTCCATGGATACACACCCTCGGCAGGCAGTGGACAATATCTCCATGGATACACACCCTCGGCAAGCTGTGGACAATATAACAATGAACACACACCCTCGGTAGGCGGTGGACAATATCGCCGTGGACACACACCCTCGGCTCCGTCACCCGTTATAGTGTTACCTATGTGTGGGAGGGCAGGCAGTGGACAATATCTCCATGGATACACACCCTCAGCAGGCGGACCTGTTATAGCGGCACCTATGTGTGGTAGCCGTCCGTCACCTGTTATACACCGTGGATACACACCTTTGGCAGGCAGTGGACAATATCGCCGTCCTATGTGTGGGAGGCGTCCGGAACCCTGTTATAGCGGCACCTATGACACCCTCGGCATTCAGTGGACAATATCACCATGGACACACACCCTCGGCAGGCAGTGGACAATATCTCCATGGATACACACCCTCGGCAGGCAGTGGACAATATCGCCGTGGATACGCGCCTTCAGACTTCCGATCTTAACCCGCGCATGGACATCGTATTTGTGGATGTTGAGTACCCAGGAGCTTCACATGACATTGAGGCAAGATTGGAACTACATTCTGATGATAATTGCTTGACAGTTTTTTTCTCAGCATGGGAGCCCATTCTACTGTATGTTTTGCTGCCCGGGATGACCATGCATTATATAGAATGATGCTTACCACATTGCTTAACGTCAGGGTGTATGGTATGGGGAGTATCGTATGTCTTGGGACCTATAATTGCCAGATGGACTGTTGAGTGCAGGGTGGGTGACAATCTCTTGTGAACATCTTAGGATGTACTTTTGTTCTAAACTGGCACAGTTTCTTGCTCCTCATTGGGTATAAATGTGTAACCTTTTTTATTATTCGCAGTTAGCACGATGGAATTGCTAATACTAGCCATAATTACTTTGTTTATTTTCATCCTGGAACATTCAGGTTCACTGGAAACTATGACTGTTATAAATGTCGGGAAACCTCCTTCACTAAAAAATAAGAGACTTTTTCAACACTTTCACGTAATTTTATTTCAGTACTATCTTAGTAAATATAACGCAAGTAAATATGCAATTGACCTTAACAAAAAATAAAGAGGGATGCAGCCACCCACTCTGTTTTTTTCAAATCTGTTTTACACATGTACAAAATCATAATTACAGTAAAAATTCAAAATAGAAATATCAATTTTGGCAGAAGAACTGTTATTCTACTACATATATACCTATCTAAAGAATGGCATTTACCTATTCACAATATAACTTCTTAACCGGGCCCGCGTAATAAAACTCAAAGTCAGAATTATTTATAAATATTACAAGCATATATGTTACAACTCTATAAAGATGGCTGAATCTAAAATTCATTACTATTTTTAATTGCTGGTAAGTACTCCCTGCATTTATTATGAACCAAGTCTAACATCGTAATGCTGTAATAATCGTGGTTACCTGGCGTATTCGCATTCTTCTCATTCCCGCAGCAACCTGTAGAAAGACGACAAAGTGGCAACCGCTCTTCGCAAAATGTTAATATGAGTGAGATTCTCCACCACCACAAAAAATCCAAAAAAAAATATTTCCAGTTTTCGCTGTGTTGCATTACAGAGCACTCACTCGGTTCTCGGTGAAACGGAGCACTGCTTAACCCCCAAAACTGCATGCGTAGTTGCACTACGTTGATCTAATTTCAGCACGAACAGCCGCAGTACGCTCCACATTAATTTTGGCCGGAATTGTTTATAAAACTGACAACACAAAATCCCCCCACGTAATAAAGTCACAGCTAAAACATCCCCAAACACACCACCGGGAATCTTACGAGAGAATTTCATTTAACACGATAATTTCACAAATAAAATTCAATTGTGGTTCATTCCACGTTCGCGGCAATGACACATTTTCTTACGACGAGCCGGTAATCAACCACTAATCCCATACTTCACTTCGCACTCCCATAAGCGCGATAAAATACATATACAGTTTTAAGTTTTACGCTTGGGTAACTTGTTTGAATCAGTAGTAAACTTCGTAGGTATCGCTCACGATGATCGTTGCGCATGTCCATCTCGGAACATTTCGCCTCAACAAACATGGCCGTAAAAACCACAGCCGTAACGCTTAACATCCGCATGTCCAGCATGGCTGGCGAAATTCATCTAACTTCTCAACGCTCGTGTACCAACGCCTAACTCCAGTGTTCGCGCCTGCGCACACACAACCCAAGTGTGGCAAGCAAACGGCCTCCGACAGACAGTATACAGCCAGAAAGAGAAATATGTTCCAGCAGTGTAACTACATGATGAAAAAAAAAAATATTAACCTTATCAACAGCCAAACCTTTATAACAATACAAATTAAGATATAATTTTGATGCTACCAAGGTGTCACAAATGCTCTAACTTATATTAATCGTAATATTTTATCGTTAGCATATTTTATGGGGCACAACACACTTGCAAGCAAACCCATGGTAGTTTATAGATATCAGTAATGTGGGGAAAAATTTTACATTTTCGTTTCACAAATGCTGTTTCAAAGAAATGTTTTCATCCCCTCTCTTCTGAAAAACACTTTTAGTCACTAAATAATGTACAATTATTTCATTATGTTTTTTATTGGTGATAAATGTTAATCGTAACGTAGCCTTTATCACACACAAAAATGTAAGGTATTTTGTAAGTAGTATCATATTTGTAGATAAACTGTTGACATTTTCTAATTGCGCTGCAAAGTAATTTAAATAGTCGTAATCTATAAATGTGTCAGAGCAATTTTGTTTCCCAAAAAATTTAATAAGCATAGCACCGAAAATCTTACAAGTGGTTTGCAAATAACGTTAAGTTCTAAATTTTTGAAGTATTAAAAAATACCACTATCGTCTATCTAACACACTTGAGAATTCTTGTTCGAGTTGAGCCACCATAGTGGTTTATATTTCAGGTACATTAATTTGACTTGTATATAATTCCTATAACATATATCTTGTTCATACTTTAATTGGGTTGAGGCTAGACAAAACGCGTCTTCCATAATTCCGTAATCATAGACTGCATCTGTTTTTTCTGCTTATATTTCTTGGAATGATAAATAAATGTAAAGCTCTAGTGAGAGAGAGAGAGAGAGAGAGAGAGAGAGAGAGTGTGTGTGTGTACTCACGCGCGCGTGTCGTGTACGCGTGTATATATACAAGATGACTCGTTCCATTTTAAATTGATTTATTTTTGTAATTCGCCAGAGACTTATTTGAGTGTTTCCCATTACTTTGACTCTAACTAGATTTTGGCGAAAAAAATAATTTTTCATTGCAGTCTGTGTACACTCTCTGTTCTCTCCCAACCGATTCTTATTGAATTGTAAATAAAACGTACCTATGTTTTGTTTTTTATTGTAATTTTTGTCGGTTATGTTTGCGAAATATAAGCGGTTTACGTGGACTCAGCAATTCAATTGCAATAAATACTCATCATAATTGCATGTAACGAAAGCAGTATTGGGCTACTAAAGGGTTTTTGTAATATTAAGTAAACAGTGTTATTTATTTACTAACAATTTTTCTTAACATGCATGGTTAGGATTGAGAGGATATTATTTTTAGATTTGAGGATACATGTAAGTTTAAGTGAAAACTGCTATTAGTATACAAATTGCTCTGACACTTATATCGCATTGTTTGTTAGACTGTGTAAATATAAATCGGACCAAAAAAAGAACTATTGTAAGTTAATTTCTGTAAAGTTTTTGCTTTGAGTATTATATTGGATATAAATAATTACATGTCCGGTTTTAAAGAAAGCAATTGAATTTGAAAAAAAATTGCAAAACATGTTTTTAGTAATTAAATTCAAATTAATATGAAAGAGTTAGTTGAAATCCATATAATGATCGTCACTAGGCAACAGTAATGCCCGGAGGAATATAGGGTTAACTTCTTTTTATTTTCTGCAACTACTTGGACGCCCGTGGGCTATCTTTGAACTGTTGAAACTCGTAGAACTCGATAGCTGAGTGTCATGACATTGTGTGGCGGGGCAAGGGCTCTCAAGTGATTGCATTCCAGTGCACCGGAAAACATCCGTGGAAATTCTCTCCACCGATCCGCCCCCACCACCTAGCCCCCTTCTCATTTCACCTCGCCTCTTTCCAATCCTTGCACTTCAATCTTTGACGTTATCTTTCCGACCTCGTCGCGTGGAAATTCGTCCTCCGCCCAGCGGTGTTGGTGGAGCACGCGAGCGTGAAATGTCTCTCGTTCTCTCTCTCTCTCTGTCTCTCTCTCTCCCTCTCCCCATCCTCCCTTTCCCCCCCCCTACATCTGTACCCCCTCTTCCACCTTTCGCATATACTTAGGTAACAGTATGATATTTAATAAAACGCAGTTTTCCGTTGCAACCCAATTAAACTTATAGCTTTTATTTATTCCATTGACAACCTATGTTACAAAGACTACCATAGAGCTAGTAGATATATTATTTGATGTAATTACAATTTTAACACCCCCACTACATCAAATAAACAATATAAACAACTACAATTACATGGGTGAAATTCCCAACACATCGATACATTTATAATTTTTCATCGGATTCAGAGCTTTTGTTAAAACATCTGCAGGCATGTCTGTTGTCGGAAAATATTTTATTACAATTAACTTATCATTTACTGTATATTTAAAAAAATTATACCTAATATCAATATGCTTACTTTTTCTAAAAGATACATAATTAGACACTAGCTTCTGAGCACTCTGACTATCGTTGTAAAATACAACAGGATATAAATCATTAGTAAATTCATTATGCAACGCCCTTAAGTACATAGCCTCTTTACAAGCTTCGGCGATTGACATATACTCTGCCTCCATGCTAGATAGAGCCACAGTTCTTTGCTTTTTGCTTTCCCAGGACACAGCTGCTCCTGATATAACAAAGCAATAACCTGTATGGGATTTACGGTCAACGCAATTACTACCCCAATCAGCATCAACAAATACTTCCAGTTCAGCTGTATCCTTTACATATTTTAAGCAATAATTTTTGGTTTTCTTTAAATATCTGAAAATAAGTTTTGCATAAGTCCAATGTACTTGAGTATGACAATTATTAAACTGGCTTAGGTAGCTAACACTAAATGATATATCAGGTCTTGTCAACACAGACAAGTACATTAAGTTACCAATTAATTGTTGTTAAGGGATTTTCTTATCACAAACATCACCATTATTAATATTCAATTTACATTCCATTGGTGTGCTAGCAGTCTTAATGTCTAACATATTAAATTTATTTAACAACTGCTTTATATAGTTTTCTTGGTCTAAAGTAACACCATTTAAATCTTTATTAATTTTTACCCTCATGCCCAAACACTGCTGAACTTGACCTAAGTTTTTAATCTTAAACTTAGAACTCAATACTGATATTAAGATTTCAGTCACAACCTTACTGTCAGAGAACACAAAAAAATCATCGACATACAGAGCTACTATGAGTTTAACTGTTTCATTTATCTTAGTGAATACACATGGTTGCAAGGGACTTATCTTATAATCTAACTCATTCAAACACTGATCAACTCTCTCATACCACGACCTAGATGATTGCTTCAGATCATAGATGGCTTTATTAAATTTAACGATGTGACTATTACCATTTCCACAAATACTTGGTTGAAGCATATAAATGTCCTCTTTGAGAAAGCCATTTAATAAGGCAGTTTTCACATCTAAGTGTGTAGTATCCAAATTTAATTGCACTGACAAAGCAAATAATATTCTGAGAGTTGAATGTCTAAGCACACGTGAAAATGTCTCTTCATAGTCAATTCCAGGTCTTTGTGAGTAACCTTTAGCCACTAACCATGCTCTGTATCGTACACTGTTGTCACTATTTATTTTTCTTTTGAACACCCATTTGCACTGCACTAAGGTTTTGTTTGATGGCACTTCATTCACTATGACCCATGCATCATTCCCTTCAAATGTCTTAAGTTCCTCCTTCATCGCCTCAATCCATTTTTCTTTATCTGGACTATTCAGAGCTTCTTGAATACTGGATGAATCACTGGTCGAGTCATTTGGTGACGAAACACATTGCATATGAAAACCAAAGCGATCAGGTGGTCTCCGTATTCTTTTCTCCATTTCATTCCTTGTTTTTTCTTGTGAATTCTGTAGAATCAGAATCAGTCTCAACATTATGATATTCTGAATCTGAAGATGCACTTGAGTATTGATATGTGCTCTCAGTTTTCAGTTCATCTTCATTATCGTCATGCTTATCTGTCTGATCGGTAGCTGGTGAAATATCCCCCACTGGAACTGACACTTCCATATCTTTCATTATATTTTTCTCAATATTTTCATGTATAATAATATCTCTATTTGTTTAAGTTATACAAAAATATAAATTAAAAATAATTTTATATTCTCATATTTATATAGACTTGATTATGACACCTTCCATACTTCCATTTCTTTCATTATATTTTTCTCAATATTTTCATGTATAATAATATCTCTATTTGTTTAAGTTATACAAATAGATAAATTAAAAATAATTTTATATTCTCATATTTATATAGACTTGATTATGACACCTTCCATACTTCCATTTCTTTCATTATATTTTTCTCAATATTTTCATGTATAATAATATCTCTATTTGTTTAAGTTATACAAATAGATAAATTTAAAATAATTTATATTCTCATATTTATATAGTCTTATTATGTATAAAATAAATTTTAACTAATTGTATATATACATATACATAATTATGAATTAAATAAATTTAAAAGGATTTTATGTTTCTATATTTATGTATACATTATTACCTGCGTGTTTTCCTCTTGAGCGAACGAGTATGTGGGTTTTCTCAGAGTGCTCCCATATTTTTTTACATATACATTTTATGATGTAGGTCCCTTTGTGGGCACAAGCTTGTCTCCGTACTGTAAAAATAGCCGCATTTATATATTAAAAAATGACAGTTGACATTCTGACACCGAGACGTGAACATCGATTTGGAAGCGCTCTTTCGTCATACCACGAAGATGAACTGTGAATACGAAGGCCTGCCTCTTACCTAATCAAACATGAAGCCGCGACATGCATTATTACTGCCTGATTGCCGACTGTGTCGATTCTGCCATCGATTTTTTACCTTCGGTAAAAATGCTTGTCGACATTAAAGAATCTCTTGTACGAATAATCCTTTCCGCATGAGGAAGAATTGCGACAATGGCCACACACAATGTGTCGCCTTGTGCAAGGCGACACATTGAAAGAACATACCGAGATCTGCAAGGATTCGTCTACTGGGAGCCAGCAAGTCATGCCGTCCACACCTCCTGCTACACTGGCGGGTACTGATTCCACATACGATTCTGACGAGACAGTTAATGCTAAAGACGGAATGAGTGCAGTAGATTTGGTTTGTGTGGAATGTACACTTGCAAGACTTTCGCGTGAAAACGATGAACTTCAAAATATACGGTCGTTGACTTTAACTACTAATGATGACCATGCGACTCCTATAAAGAAAAGTAAACTTGATATTGACGATGAAACAGGTGGTGAAGATGATTATGAAGATAGCATTGATGATAATGACTATGACGACTGTGTTGATGAAGATGATGACGATTTTTTCGATGCACTGACACACCCCTCCACCACATTTGCTGCAACAAGCGACATGAAGAAGGCAGAAGATGTCAAGAACAGTCGTTACATATTTCCTGAAGACCCCAATGAACTTGTTGATAGACTTAGATATTTTGTGGCCTGCAGAAACGCGGGGATCTCCCACGCATTATTGAGATATCTTCAGTCATTAGAGAATTGTGTAGCATATTCCTTATTTCCTCACAACTTTAAAGTAGTGGTATGAGCAGTCAACTATTAACGGAAAGATCTGCATATAGAATGATAATAAAGACTTAGTATAAAAATGCATGAATAGTGAACAGTGTACAAAACATTAAGTCTTTCATCACGTACAAATTACGGAGACAGTTGGCGAATCTTGTTTTAAAAATGTATGGATAGAGACAGACGACAACCCATGGATTGAATATGGATTGATGATTGATGGAAAGATTGCGAGAGATTGATGTAAAGATTGCAAAAGATTGACGGAATGATTGCAAAAGATTGATGGAAAGATTGAAGGAAAGATTTTTGAGGATTGGCGAAGATTGTGGTGCGGATTGCGATTGCGGATTGTGGAGCGATTGCGGAGTGGATTGCGAAGGATTCGTGGGGATTGGTGAATGGACTGGTGCGGATTGGTGTGTGGATTGGAGTGGATTGGAGTGGATTGCTTATTGTGGTGCTGATTGTGGTGCTGATTGCAGTGTTGGTTGTAGTTCTCATTACGGCGCTGATTGATGGAAAGATTGCGAGATTGATCGAAAGATTGATAAAAAACAAGACTTAATTAATTTTTTTGTTTTTATAAAAGTTTTTTGGATAAAGGTTATCCAAGGTCATGAGCACGGGGTCAGGGTTACATATGTTGGTCGGAGTCATCAGTGCCACCTAGGTGTTGAAAATATAAACAAATGACAAACGAAAGAAACAATATGGCAGGTGAAGTGCATTCGACAGAACGAGCAAAGGTGAGGGGGGTGGAAGCCTGCCAACTAATTAACCAATGAGAAACATTGGTAAGGGAGGGGTATGTTAATACAATGTAATTGATTGGAGGCGATCTTATTTAAAAAATAGTTTTTAAAAATAATTTCTAATAATATTTTTAAATAATTTTTTATAACTTCTCAGGAAATTTTTGACGATTTTTTTGGTTCAAGGTCATGTCACCAGGTTAAGGTCAAAAATCAAGGTCACCTGGATCCAACATGGCGGTAGTAGTCAGTAACATAATATGCTCTCTGATTTTTATGAATTTTTTCAATTTTTACAATGTTTTCTCGAGTTTGTTTTAAAGTTAATCTGAAGTCACGGTTACAGGGTCAAAGTCACTTGGGTCCAACATGACGGTAGGGTGACGTCATAACATGGTGCTGGTCGATTTCAGTCCCTCGTCCCCTCTAAGTCAAAACTTTGAAAAACTTTAATTTTTTATAAAAAATTTATTTTTTTTTCATTATTTTTAGCAGTTTTTATTTTATTTAAGAAATTTTTAAAACAATTGGGGTTTAAGGTCATTCAAGGTTACTGGGGTCAAGGTCAAAGGTAAAGGTCACCGGCATACAACATGGCGGACAAAATAACTTACAGAATCAAGATGGCTGACGGTCGGCTCCGGCTCCGATACTGGATCTCGTGTATCGATTTGGCATACTCTATGCATATAAAACCAATGTGGCCGCCACTGCTCTGTCCTCGAAAACGGTTCCTTCCAAATCTTTCTGATGGATCGAAAAATGTCGTTCGGGGGATAGTTTTTTGCAACTGGGAGAATCAGTACTTTTTTGAGTGAAAAAAGATTAATTTTGAGGGAAAAGGGGAAATTTTTAAGGACAAATGGTTGCTAGGGGACCGGAATGACGGAGCATGAACAGCTCCGACGCCCCACGCTCTTGCGCCCTAATCAGCATAATCATTTTACTCGTGTCACGTGTATTTTTATGAATATAAGCGTAAAGCTGGTTGTAATGTAGTGTTTCGCCTTGATGGTTACAGTTAATATTAGCTCAAATGTATTTGTAATATGAAATAACTGTGGATAACAGAAGCATCAATAATATTGTCCAGAAAATGTAGGTCAATCACAAAATAAAAAAATATCACAATGGCGAATCTTGACAATACCACCAATACAACAAAGTGAGAATGTATTTTACGCTGTGTTATAAATTTGGCAGTAACGTAGATATACTTCGGCTTGCTTCAGCAAACAAATGAATAAGGTGAGGATCACTCATTATGCCCTTGAGTTAGAACTCTTTTCTTTTATGTTCCCTTGCCACACCCGCTTATTGGGCCACGGTGGTGTAGTGGGTAAGACTACTCGCCTCCCACCTAGGCGAGCCGGGTTCCATTCCCGGCGGGGTGACTCCTGGATTTTCTCATGGTCGGCGGGTTTTCTCGGGGATCTCCGGTTTCCCCGCCCTTGCATTCCGGCGCTGCTCCATATTCACCTCACTTCACACGCCAGCAAAATCTTGGAACACCGTTTGCCAATCAGCGCCTGCTAACCCACTTGCCAGTCGGAAGCCCAGCCAATAGGGAAATTTTTGCAGCATGCAGTAACCAATCAATCACAAGGTCCGTTCCCAGAGTGTTGGCGCAGTCAATCAGAGAATAGGTACGCCTAAATCAAAGTAACCGCCACGCTATTTCGTCTCTTGAATACTTAACCTACTCTGTACCGCCGCCAGCAGTGTGTTTATTTCAGGGTGTTTTATTTTTCTTGAGGGCGAATTTATCTTACGGGGG
>NQII01002783.1:79997-113457 GCA_002778355.1 Clitarchus hookeri
GAGAGGGATTTCGATTTATCCGGGGAGGGCAGGGGCATAGAGGGTGGGACGGCGTTGTCGAGCCGAGTGACGCCCTTTGTTGCCGCCCGGGGTGATTAATGTTCGGCGAGGGCCAGTCCCCGGGCACAGCGCGCCATAGCGCCGTCCGGGAGCCGCTCCTCCGGCCAAATATTTAACACAGGCCAGAGCTGCTGCCGGACGAACGGAAGCTGCGAGTGTTTTCTGCCTCTGCGTTGCGTAATGCTCCACAAACATACGTGCATTTGTACTAGCTATTTTATTCATTATAAAACATAATTTAGAATTTTTTTTTTTTTACGTGTTGAAGTAACCAGAATTTTCTCTTTCGATAACGGGTTTATCGACCCTTTCATTCCTACGTTTATTAATTGTTTCTGGTCTTGAAATTAAGAATTCTTTTGTATGCCTTCTGTTAGCTGACAGATTGAGTGAAGAGATTTGGGCGGCTCTTAACATCGACGTCTCGAGAGCCGATGAGAGTGAAGCGAGCTGAGTTGGGAGAAGCACCGGAATGAAAATGTGGGGAAAACGGGATATCCCAAGAAAACCCGCCGACCAACGGCACCGTCAGGCACGATTCCTAAATGCGAAAACCCAGTTCGCCTTGGTGCACACACTCGCTAATAACTAATAAAACACGAAAATTATGTCTCCGCAAATTATCGCAAGATCATGAAATTAGTGGAAACGCTACATTAAAACGAAATAAGCCCTTTTTATATTTAAAGTGTTGATAAAAAATTGTGTTCTAGACAAGTTCAAATTACAAAATATATGTTGTCTGTAATTTTTTTCGTTTTTACCGTAATTTTACGTTCTTTGGTTGTTAGTGTATTTGCGACGTGTTTACATTTTATTGCTTTAAATAACGCATCGGCACAATGTATGGGAGTCTCACCTCTCTACATACTTGCTATTTAACTGAAAATGTGTAAGACAGTTTACACGATAATGTAAAAAATTGCTTAGTTTTCAAAAGCTGAACTAAAATAATAAATCAGAAAGTGTGGGGAGGGGGGCAGCTCTCCCTCCCCCTCCTCAATAGCCGCCACTGGTTAGCACTACTCGTGGGAACTGGGAGTTGGTGCGACCAGAGCGCCGCCTCACATCGCTTCTATCCAGGGTTCACCACCACGCTAATCCCGGAAACGAGACACGCGTGCCGATGGTTGGCGGGTTTTCTCGGGGTACTTACGTTTTTCGCATCGCTACACTCGGTCACTTCTCCATCTCAGTGCCTCTCTTCACGCAATGTCTTCGCAGACGACGGTCGCCTACGGGCCGCACCAAAAACGCCGTTATTCGTGCTGATGAGACCCTCTTTCTGAGGTTGGCTACATCTCTTCATACGTATGGACGCCGTATGGGCCCTGAGAAGGGAGCAAGTAACCATCGTCTTGTGAAATTGGCACTTGAAGTGCGTTACAGTGTGTTTGAAATGCATTTTTATTACGAAACTACGAAACACGTGCGCCCAATGTGCTGATATTCGAAAATATAGCGCACACTTAAAATAATGCCTTTTGATTACTTTCAAGAAATTATTCTTATTAGAAACAATTTTGCAGCACTCCGAGACAGCTAGAAACTGCATTCTCAAAGCTCTGTCTCTAAAAATATTCTTATCAGATTCATTCACAATACTCGAGGGGCCTGCATTAAACCTTCCATCAATAAAATATGTTCACCGCTTAAAGTCCCATAGGTACACGCAGCACTACGATAACACTGCACGCCATTTCATAGCCCTGCGCTTAGCGGCGATGGCGCACTTGAAGTACGAGGCAGTGTCGTCCTTATCGCTCTCGTGCTTCCCGGCTTCGAACGAGTTAGGGTGAGACGAGTGCGCACTCGGGGGAGGAGCGTGCTCATAACGCCCGCTGCAAGAGATCGTAAACAACGGGCCACGAGTTCAGCGGAGCCGGTGTTTATAACCGAAGAGTGAGCACTCAGCAGAGGCGAACGAGCGCGCGAACACAGGCGCTGAAGTGCGAGTGGAAGTTTGCAGACAATTTTCGCGGCGAAACACGTTAGCAGCCACTGGCTCCGAGGATTTGTTTGGGCCTTCACGCCGACTGAAAGGGAACCAAACTAAGCCACCCAAGTTTCTCTTCTGGCTAGAAGCTGCCCGTTCGTGTAATCCTCGCCTGACGTCATCGTTACTGCCTACCGCTAATATTTCGTTTAAGTTAAGGTGTCCGCTCACCCGCTTACAAATGGCGCGAGAAGCATGAACATTACGATCGTTATTTAAAAACTATTCACTATAAGTAAGTATGCTCTGCGTGTAACATTTCACCGATATTCATAGATGTTTTATGAGGGGGTTGTGTAGCTTAAGTCATATCAAGTATTTGGCTGTAATCTATAACGATGTAATGAAGTTGATATTTGCTTTATCCCTTAATTATAGAGCAGACTTTTTGATGATTCGTCTGTGACGTAAGCTAATGAATGCACAAAATGCGTTTCCACTATATTCGTATCCAATCTGACGCGTTCAAATAGTTATCCATCGCGATGCATATATTTAGTTAATATCGACAAGAACGCTACGTAACACGTATGACGTTTTAAAGGTTCTCGTCATTGTAAATAAACCAGGAAACATAATCGTCATGTTTTAATTAACATACTGGTTTTTGTTAGCTTACTTATCTAATTGCAGCGTTAGGCCACTTGCAAATATTTTCGCTGTTAAATACCGCTCGGCGCAAAGTTTAAAAAAAAATATGTTTGTCATATTGAATTGCGTATTACAATACCAACTTTTCTGAAGACCTGCATAAGTTCTACTTTCAGGGTAACAACAACGCCAACAAAGCTTAACCAGGTCTAGAAAATTACACCAAGTGGACAGCGCACCGCATCCATGCGCGCTCAGTGTAAAAATATTTTGCATAATAACTATTTCTTACTAGGCATTACCAAATTACCTATTTTCGCCCTTCTTTTATTTACATTAATAATAAATGAATTATTATAAAAGTTCATTTTAACCAAAAATAATATACTTTTGTGTTAAGAGAACTATAAAACGCCTGTGATACATATTTCGGAAATAACTAAACACGAGTAATGTATTTTAGTCGGTTCGGGAAAATGGCATCTGGCATGTTAGATTCGGATCCGTCTGCCATCTCGGTAGGCGCAGTTGGCAGCCATGTTGGTCGGAGCCATCCACCATCGTTGTTGGCGTCACAGCCAGTCCTCGAATGTAGGATGTTCTTCCCCCCGACATACTGAGAAATTATTTTAATAAAAAAAATTTAAAATTTTTTTTATTAGAAATGTATACAAATTAAAAAGTACCGGCTTACTGCCTTGTATTTTCAATAATTATATCGGTTTAGTGTGTCGCTGCTGATCACAATTCCATTTGTCTACCTTTTTCATTTATTTTAAAAAACACAATTGAGTAAAGTTGCATATAAACGATTTAAATAAAAAATTTATAATTTCGGTCTGTCACTTTGGTACCGAGTGCATCGGAGGACGTATTGATCCCCCCTCCACCTTCACAAAAACCTGTAACCAAAAATTTTTGTAAAAATTCAGCACACACCATCACTCATCCCCTCACCAGAGACCACCGCCAATCCCCTCACCGGGCAACAAAACCTAACCCCTCACCCCTTCAAAAAACCTTTCCCACCCCCTCTCCCTCCCCGNTCACCGCCGATCCCCAATATCATCCACCTCCACCTAAACCCCCACCCCACTCCCCTCTCCACCCTCCACTGACCCAAAAAATTTTAAAAATAGTGGATCATGTAATGTTATAACGCCGCTCACCCTGCCACCTAGTTCCTCATACCAATATTTAATATTGTTTTTGTGTATTATGCGTATCATATATATGGTATGTTATGCATACCATATATATGGTATGCTTAATACATACACACACGCGTATATATATAATCTTATAATCATTATATTATTGTTTTAGTTCATACCCTCAATCACGATAACTTCAAGAACTATTCCTAATAGGATATTTTGTTTATAAAAATTCATAGTATATTTATGTCTGTATAATATAAACATTCGAGAGACTTTGGCAGAAGGTTTACCACATAGTTTACCTGAAATATGTGGATGTGAATAACGGTAATAAGTTGGCTAATTATATGACCTTTAATCGGTTAGCAGCAGCAATCTCTGCTAAGCAACCTAAACAATTAAACAAGGTCACCATTCCGTTCGTATTGATACCAAAGCGTCGTTCGAGTGCAACTCACGTTCTTGTAAGCTTCAGTATACCTTAAGGACCCTCACATATTTTTTTTATATAATAAGTACACGTTGCAGATGTGAACATTTTGATATTTAATTTTTCTGCTTTTCTAGGTGCAATAGTTTTCCTTATTCAAGGAATTTTCACAAGCGGTATGTGCAATGACGTTGATTAATTGTAAAGAACGGATTATAGCTATGTACCACGTAACTATTTTAAGATTTATCAAAATATCTCCACGCTCTATTTACTATCAAAGGAGTAGGTTTATATCAGATCATATTTAATAAGGGCGCATTAAATAATGTTACGCGTACACATAAGCACTACACGAATGTCTGACGAGGCCTGCACTTTGCTGAGGTAAGTAGGTAGGTATAGTTCATTTCATATAAGAAGGCCACATTCTGACAGTCAGTGAGTGGCAACTTAATATATTGAAAACAAATAACCTGCCATTTACAAAATCCTGTACCCGCTGATGCACGAACGAACAAAAGTTAATATTACGTTGGCTATTCTGAGAGCAGTGCCGAAGCACATCACACAAGCAGAAGATACGCGGATAAGAAAGAGTTCGTAGATTAATTAATAAATTTTATTTTACGTGGTCATAAAACAGCAGTTTTTAGTTTTAGAAACGAAACTTCGTGATAAAATAGTAATGTATAGGTGTTCAAAATGAGATGCACAATAAAACGATACGTATCCAAATGTGACGAAAAAATCCAAAGTTTCCAGACTCTCAAACCAGGTGCTGCCATCTTGTGAGTTAAAAGCGCACCATCTGTTGCAATATGCCCTTCCATGCCATCTGTTGTCCATATCCCGAACTACACCCAGAAACATATTATAGTTTTGTTGTTTAAAATAACGTATTTACGCGCATATACAAATAGTTTATTTTCCCAACAGCTCTGTATAATTTTTAAAGTAACATATATTTCGTGTACCGCGTTTACGAACGACCCTACACACGTCCACCAAGTTCCGTTTACGAATGCAGCGCCACCCAAGCAGTTCACCAATTGCCACACGTAGCAGCACCTCTTGGACGCGCTGACTCGCCACATCAAAGCCTACACTTGACACACCAGTTGATGGCGAATGGATATATAAACGAAAAGACACGGCGATTGTCAACTGTCAACAATGTGGCCTTCTTATATGGTACACAGTATATAGGCTGCTCACAGTAGTGTGAGCCTAGTTACTTTTCCTTTCAGCTATTTCTTATCCTTTAACCACCTTTTTAAGTAGATGTTGCCGTTCAAGTAGTAAACACGGTGTATATATTGAGAGGGCTTTCAAAAGTACTCACTTTACCCTGAATAGCCTATAGACTATAGACAGAGCAAGTTGCTCAGGGACGCAGGAACGAGGAAGGTACCACCTGGAGTGATTTCGAAAAACTATGATGGACCGGACGGAGATTCGAATCCAGGTCCCCTTGAACGCGAGTCCGAAGTTTTACCACTGCACCATCTCACTCAGTTACTTTGCTGAGGAGGCGTTGGTTAAAAAGCTGGCAAAGTCCAACCGATTACTCATGTTAGTAAGGATTTTTGCACTGTACCATACGTGTACTATTTTTTTTTTTTTATTCGTTGCCTCGAATTATGTCTTTAGGATGATCGGGGATTGATTAGCTCATTTAGCTAAACGTCAACTAACACGTTAAAATGGCACGCGCTTCCGTGTCTCGCCTAGGACTTTCTGCACCGCAAGCAGGCAACAACTAAACCACGGACAGGTGAGTGCGTGTTCTGTTTTCGCGTGAAAAAATTTTGTTTCTCTTTGACACGAATGGGGGATCTCATTATTTATAACATGAAGGAAGGAGGGGACTGGACGACACATTTTGGAACGCAACCAACATAAAAAATTGGGGTGCCTGATCTGTCGAACTAAACCACTGGGGATCTACAGAAATAAACAGTTCGAAACAAAATTTTTACCGAACCGCATTGAAAAAAAAAAAGAGAGCGAGAGAAAATGATGACAACGTGCACAGATTTCAGATCTGTTAATTCTTCATCCATGACCGCTGTTACAATACTCGCTTGTGTACAACTGATGGTAGAAAGCGTTTCTGATACTCAATTTCCATTAAATGTAGAACGTCACAAAACGCGATCGTGGAAGATTTTTTTTTTACGGGAAGCTTTAAATTTTACAAAACGTTTATACCTGCACGTTACCAACTTTTTCGAAAGTCCCATGTGTGAAAGGTGCTATTCTTTAATAAAGACTTGATTGTGTTTATAAAACGGTACGTTTATTTGGCAGCAGTTCCCCCGAGCTACGTTTACAGTTCGCGTAGCGTAAGTATTTAGAAAAACAATATACGAGTTCTTAAACCTACCATGAATTTTTTGAGTCGCCCAAAATTTTCAAATTGGGCACACCTTTCGGGGGGTACCTTGTTTTATTACTGTACATTATTAATTCCCCAGATTTATGACGGTAAGCAGATCCATGGGGCGGAGAATTTTAAACACTAGACCTAAACCTACACTCTAAACCTGGACCAGTGATGATCGGCAGTGAAATTACGCTCACTGAACTGAGTCAGTACGTTACTACTGACTGGTTGAACAACCATAGACTTTGATAAGGTGGACTGATGTTTCGACATCTACACGTGTCTCCAACACTGACTCGTTCATCACTGTCAGAACTGTCCAAATCACACGAGCATTTGTTTACATTAAGTTTTCCGACAAACCAGTGTTTCATAAAAGAAAATATTTGGCATAACCTAAATATGTTCTATTTGCAACTCTGCTAAAAAAGTGTACTAAATTTCAAAGCATGTAGGCCTACTTACATAAAAAAGTGTTCTAACCTCGAATCCAAATCAGGTTTTTTTTCTCGCTACCGGCAAATTGTTCGAACTCTACATACCACATTCCTTCTACGTAAATAACTGGGAATAACGCACTATTAATCACCACAAATCAAGGTACAGTTCATTTACACTCAGTGGGCTGTCACCGATTATAATATACTAATTTTCACTCGTTCCAATCAAATTCCACTGGCGTGTAGCAGTTTTCACAGTTGCAACTTAAACTGTACACCTAGAAGCACATACTCCTATGTTTTATTCGATATTATTCATTAAATTCGGGACTCCCCGTACCGTGAACTGGTGTAGCAAACCAACTACGCGGCCGTGGTCGACTGGGAATAAAAACGTCTACTGTGGTTCGTTCGCTTTTAATTAAGCATTTTTGAAAACTCTGCTACCGTTGTAAAACACTCTCAATTCCTCGTAAAACTTAGTATGGCCATGGTCCTCATTACTTGTTCACATGCTTACGCCAATAAGACATTAGTCAACAATATGAAATTATTAATTAACATTAAACAAAAAGAAACTTATTTCAGCGTCCATCAGTTAAAAAAAAAAATGCACTTTCACTACGTTGTTAAGGCAGAGAACTACATCCCTTAATTCACTGCTAACATAACTGTAATTATGCCAGTTGGTACTTAAGTTAATATAGCCTAGTCCTATGTGTATTTTTTTAAATCTACATATTGTTTTTAAAAGTGTCCCAACTAGTCGTGAACCACAATTTTTGGTTGCTAATACTCACGAGTTTGCACGCAGTTTCCAATTAATTTAATTGTTTAAGTTTTAGTCAACTAATTATAGTCTAAACTGCTCCAAACAACTCAGAGTTCTTATTAAAAATTAGCGAAATACATTCACCCGACGGCAATACTTGCCAATTACATTGCGTGTAACATGAATACTGTTCCTGGAAAATGTTAATTACGGTGACACATCACTTCAAAATGAGTTTCCTGTTTAAAAAATATTTTGGGTTGATTACAGCATAGGTATTGCCAACATATATATTGCTAATGCGTGTGACGTAGTTCCATTATAATACCTAAATGACGTAAAGAGAAGAATTTAATTAGTACAAAAAAACCTTAACGATATCAGATATTTCCCCCAAGACCCTCTACATAAAATCGGAACCAAAGCAACACATTCGAAATTACGCCATATGAAAACGGCGCGTGTGGTAAATTCATTTGATGCGCACTCAATATTATGCATGTTTCACACGAAGTTGATGGTAACGGTTCCCACTCTTCGCTTGAGACAAGGACCAATGATCACCCAGGGATGCTCTTGGTTTCCGAATAGGGTTGCCAACTGTCCCGTATTGTACGGGATTTCCCTTATCCTGAGGCTGAAGGAATTATTATTTCGCTTAGGACGGGACGTTATAAACCTATCTCGTATCTCATATTTCTTGAAAATAAACTGAATATCAATAAGCGCAGTTTCTGTATCAGTATACTTTGATGCTCTAACCCAATGGCAGAAAATTTTTTAAGATTACAAGATGACAAACTACTATTTTAGGCCACAAAACTAGCTAAATGTAATTTTCTATTTGCAACTCAGATGTTGTTGTATGTTCAGAGGAAGTGTTTTTTGACGTATACTAACACGTTGAGTGCGGTAGAGATTTACTGGCAATCAAAACCAGCTAGAAGTGAGTCTCTTATATTCATGACTGCATCACCATCAGTTTTGCTGTTCTCTATATCCCCATTTACAACAGTCCTACTGGTCCATACACTAAACAACTTTCATTACTGGCCGACTCTCTGCCAATATAATGCCGAGTTGAAAGTGTGCCAATCAATTCTTCTTCCCTATGTAAAATAATGCACAATCCACCCTGTTCTTTTCAGTAACTTACGCTTTGAGTGTTGCTGACGTAATATAACTTTGCATAGAACCTTATGTGAAGTTGAGGCGAAGTAATATTTCCTCGTCCGTGTTTGTAAGTAATATGGATGTTGAAATATCATGGCAAACTTCATACAACTCACTTAATTCAGACGACTTAATATTACGTCGGCAGCACTCGAAGTGATAATGATTTTCGCACATTACAGATGGCATTTAAAACTTTTTCTAATGATAATTTTCCTGCATCATTTCACTGGGGACAGATTTCGTATGCCGAATTGTTGGAAGTGTCACTTTTTGCAAATCTAGAAAAGTTTGCAACCCTACTTGCGGACCCCAGACGACGTTAACAATCCACGACTCGGAACGTGGTCTCCACTGCGCATGACGAGAAAGGGAGGGAGGGGAGGGTGCTTTAGGGGTGGAGCCCACTCAAATATGAAAAGCACGAGAAGCCGGTGCGATCCATCCCCCCGACTGCGCGACGTAATCAGACCAATCTCGCGCCGGTGAGTGATGGTGCGCTCGGCGGGCGACCGACATAACCTCAATCGTCAGTCGCTGAATTATTAAGGGCTCACCTTGGCGGGCGCGAAAAAAGGCGAAATCCCTCCGGTGCTCGCGTCGCGGAATAAATAAAACAGAAAACGTGTGTATGCTTCGCTTCATTGCACCTTATTTTTGTTTCGAACGGTATTCGGGCATTCGATTACGAAATAGAAATGGCTCGGCTTTCCAATCAGAATCGACGACCGGGAAAGAATTGGGAGCGGGGAGGGGGGTGTTACGGGGGAAACACAATCAGGAATGTCTTTACCCGGTGGTTTTACGTGCTGTGGAATGCGAGACTGGCGAGCATTAAATAAAACATCTCTGGTGACGTGACGTCCATACAAACTGGAGGGCGCTCTCAGTGGTGTTCCGATTACAGCTTCCAGTGAAGCTGTTCAAAATATAAGCCACGGGGAATCTGGATGAACGCAAGGGCACGGAATATCAAAGAGGGTCGTTCGAATCCGTGATGATGGCACGTCGACATGAAACAAACCCACCAAAACAAAAGATTGTTTATTAAAAATTGAAAGAGTTTAAGTCGCGAACCGATGTAAATAGGTCAAGGTTTCTCAGCTGATGGTCTTCGATGCGAGTGGTCTTTATTAAAATCCTGGGTAAGAGACGGATGTTTGTGCTGACTTCGCTGAAAGTGGGTTAGTTTTGGTTAGTTGCAAGCCGACCTTCTGTTATACGTCAGGAGTCCCCAAAAGGGTGCAAAGAAAAAGACAATATTAATAAAGAAAGTTGTTCTTCATTGACAAATAACTATTAACTGTTAGGCCAACATACATTTAATATGTTGAACGAAGTAAAGCTCAGTTATACAACGTTGATGTGACTTGTAGGTACCGAACGGATAAGGAACGGTGCCAGGTGAGATAATTGAATTCGGAGAAAAAAGAGAGTTCTAAGGTCAACTCACGTGTGTACACATAAGCATATAAATATTTATATATACACAAGTGTAGTATAGGTATGTGTATGTATGTATACACAATAGGGTGGAATTCAACCGACAAACTTCGTAAAGTGATTTTTTTTATACAAAATAAAATTTAAAATATATACAACAATGTCTACCTTAATTAAATATTAAAGGTGATATTAGTCCTACAAAAAAAAATATATTTTTTGAACTGAATTTTTGAAAAATGTCGGAAACAAAGCGAAATTTAACTACAATTTTCCGAAAGTTAATGCCATCCCTTGTAATGAAAATAACAGGGGTAGCCACCCTATTTTTATAGGAAAATTGTTTACCATCAGGAATTATGAAGGTTTTATGCTTGTTTATTAAGCAGTATGACCTAATTAACAAAAGTGATCCTATTGTTGTAACTGCTTAGGATACACCGCTTTCGTGTAAAAAGCACACGAAACTCGGCAGCGACACAGTTGCAGGTGCGTAGGCAAACATCAACACTTCCTGCAGGTATCACATACTGGCTGTCGCCAGGAACAAATATGCAGCTTTAGTACTGTAAGCTTATTAATGTGGGTTACATATTGTTTATGGCGGGTGTTAAAAATGTTCTCCCCCATTGTCTATGCAGTGGAGACAGCAGCATTCCATAGACGCAAGCATGTGGTATTGCCTAAGTGCTAGGCGCTGTATAGATACAGCCGAAGCTTTGTGTAAGTTTTACACGAAGACGATGGGTCCAGGGCAGTTGCAACAAGAGGACTTGGAATCCAGACATTAGCATTACAAAAGCTAAAGGAACCTCAGTAGCGTATTCTCTAAAAATGAATAAGGATTCTTTGATTCTGTGATGGTTTGCTTTCATTTGCTTAAAAAGTTACTGACTCATAATCACTTCACTGGAAAGCCCAGAAATATATTTAGTATGACGAATCAGGCCTGCCACTAAATAATAAGCCTACAGAAGTCATTGGAAAAAATATCTCTGTAATGTAGCCTTAAATACATCTGGTGGAAGGGGCGAAGTGATTTGGTTTTAAGAAGTGTCAATGGGGAAGGGACATGTTCAAATGCAATATTGTATTTTTAAGGACGTATTAAATATTAGATTCTTAAGCGAATCAAAAAATAATCAGGAAATAAACTGGTGGGGAAAAAACCGAAACGATTTAATAAATTTACGAAGTCGAGACCATAACATCGACCCATCCTAATCCTGATTCGTACCCTGTTTGGGAAAAAAAATCATGGCTTGTAAAAATAAAACCATACTGAAAATTTATATATAAAAAATTATCTGCACTGCTAAATACAGAGAAAAATCGTTATGCCTATCACAATTCACATCACGAGTTCCCCGAAATGTTTTAAGCAGCCCAAGCATTGCTTTCACATTCCACTCATATGCATACCAGTCCATTATCGGCGAGAATTAAGCTTATCGGATAGCTACAGTACATATTCATCAAGCATTTACATGCACCATCATTTATATGTTGTTTGCACCTGCAATTCGTGCCGTACCCTAATATAATGCGAGGAACTATGTATGCATAAAGACAAAATAATAAAGGAACCGGTAATTTATGTAAAGCAGGTACGCACCTCCTTTCGAAAAAATATCGCACATGCCTGAAAATAATATACCACCTCTAAAATCGATTAAGGCAGCAGCATGGGACAGAATACAAGTCCCCTCCCCTTTAATATTGAATGCATATTTTTGAGTCGACGTGACCGATGGGTCTTTTACATTTTGTTTCCGATCGTTGGTGATATTTTCAAGCGAATAAATCTACAACAAGGCAAGTTTCTTGCTCAGAATCTAATACCGTCAATTTGTCGGAAACACATTTGTCACCCCTCGGCCATTCATCGGTCCATGGTATTCAAACTGAGTTCGCATATTCCTTCCATGATATTACATGCGCGAGCGAATAAAAAAACTCTGTGTACTAACCAATTGTGTTGTGTTTGACACCTTCAAATGCAAATCATCATGTCTACAACACTTGAACGTGTAGAGGTCAGGCACGTGAACCCCCAGTGTCTGGTATGTATGTAAGAGACAGTAATATGTAAAATGGGCTGCGAAACACATCGTGATGGCCACGAGGCTCCATCCCACCGAAATGTGTAATGCTTAATGTGAAAAAAAAAATTGAAGCACCCGAAACCGCCATAGGAAATAAAATTTTCAGTTCAGCGCCAATAGAAAAATTTCTCAAACAGCATACCTAAACATTGAAAAAATACACAGCTTGATGCATACGTGGTAGCTTGAATTCATTGTGATATTCGGAATACCTGACAGAAAAATCACAGCTAATATATCACGGATCCCAGATTCCTCAAAGATGAACAAATGCTTGTAATGCTTCAGACAAGAACATTTCTATTGCCTTATGCACTGCAAATTTATCGATTAGCTGCCGCACTCCACCAATTACTCGTCATAGTTCGACCAATCAATCACTTTTGTGCGACAGCCTCCACTATCTATAGATCCTCCCATCACCCTCATCTTCCTCCCATCACGTCCCATCATCGACTGTGCCCTGTGCAGTGCACTGGTAACTCATGTTTTCAGCATCTACCACCAGAGCTCACCCATGTCACCCACATCCCAGCCCCTCCCCCACTTATATACTGCTACATCCTTCTCTTCTCCCTCCATTACATACATATACAAGCATATAAAATGCCACGGGACCCAGTTTTCTGCCTGTTTCTTCCGTAGTATTCACCTGATCGCCTTGGAATATACAGTTTATTTTTCACATGGCGTTTTAGAAGATGTTTGTGTGCTGTACGAGTGGACATAAAATATTTAGGCTATTGTCGCGCATGGGATGCTACGCTCGCTCGTGGCCCTCGATACGGAAAAATAACTGGCCTTTCTACTCGGTACGTGTACAAGAGACTTTCGGCCTACCTGTATCAGGGCGAAGATATTCGCGATGGTCTACCATGCAGAGGTCTGTTCCGGACACTCATTCCCACGCTTGGTGCAGGGCGCGACATCGTGCAGCAGCAGCCGCCCCCGTCACAGCCACCACATTAGTCGCAAATTCGTCACTGACCATCACCTCCACTTTCCACAGCACCGCCTCCATCATCGAAGAGTCCGTAGAGTGTAAAACATTAACGACACTGTAGACCTGGCCACCACCGACATCATGCAGCTGATCACATGTCTCCGAATCAGCACCAACTCCACCTGGAACACACTCTCCTCGAAGACATGCGATGATTGACTTCCAGCACGTGAGTGCTCCACGCATACCACTATCGGCACTAGCAACCTCCACAATCTTCAATGCATGAAGTGATGTACACCAGCTCCTTAGAGTCAGGTATGGTGAAGTTTTATCTCAACGCCAACCCAGGGTTCCGTCGTGTGGAGCACTGGCTGGGTGACCCACGGTACGAGGATGCAGTGAAAAACGCAGAAGCCTGTGATGGTGTGAATCATGCGTGCCTCTACTACACCTTGGTGCCTTCGTACAACCCGAGCATCATGAACGCTGAAGGCAAGTCAAAAGTTTATTTTATGAACTGAATTCGGTGCGACAGTCAAACCTGTGCAGTGTAGAACATGACGCCGGACGTAACCCTACCATGCAGCACCGACGAACTCTAGGAGTTGAACGAGTGTGATACCATCGTCATTAAATAAGACTGCCAGCGCAGGGACTACGCGATACTATGCGGCAGCCAGGAAACAGTGCTTCGCTTCAGCAAAGAATGCGATGGCGAGACACATAGACTCCTCCGGACGAAGAAGCCGACATGGTTCAGTTCGTCGAGCGGACCACGACTTGTCGTAGCCTGCCATGCGAGGTAAAGACATGCTCGCCGGACGGGGATGGGGAAGAACACTTAATGTGAAAAAAAATATTGACAGTGTGGAGGCGTGATGGTACAGAGGAAAATTGTGACTAGGGCGAAAAAAACTATTTTTGCACATGCAAAGTGTTAGCATATGGATGACACAAAGTGTTCATAAACACATTTGTATGAACATGTTTTAGGAAAAGTAATACGGAATCATGAGAAAAATGATATAACCAAAACATATATATACATAGCAGACATACATAACTATTTTTAGTTATCTTGAGGTGTATATATGGCAAAAAAATTATGTTGTGTTCCATGTTGTAAAAAATGCAGCAGGAAAGACACTCGATACTGTTTAAAGTATTGATTTTAAAAGAAAAATGTGTGTTGGCGTTTATATATATATATATATGTATAAATGTCGATGTAAATAAATAGCCATGAAAAGAAATTTTCACAAAGTGTTCATAAACACATTTGTATGAACATGTTTTAGGAAAAGTAATACGGAATCATGAGAAAAATTATATAACCAAAACATATATATACATAGCAGACATACATAACTATTTTTAGTTATCTTGAGGTATATATGGCAAAAAAATTATGTTGTGTTCCATGTTGTAAAAAATGCAGCAGGAAAGACACTCGATACTGTTTAAAGTATTGATTTTAAAAGAAAAATGTGTGTTGGCGTTTATATATATATATATATGTATAAATGTCGATGTAAATAAATAGCCATGAAAAGAAATTTTCATTTCTATAAAATCATTTGTGCAAAACCATATCACTAAATATTTTAAGTGTTCGTTTAAATAGCTTAAGGTATATATGAAAGCAATGGTAATGACGAAACGAAAGAGCTCGGGTACGGAAAACATTCTTGTCAAAATGTTTACTTACAGGTCTGCATTCGCACGGCGTCAGGTAACTAGTCTGCACACATGCATGCGTGCGTGCTTCCAAGTCGTTTTCACACTTGCTCAGTGTTGGGTAACCATGAAGTATGCATGTGTGGGAAAAGCAGTGTTAGCACTTGCCAGCCACACTCCTCATGCATATCATCACCATAAATGCAAGTTTAATACGAAGCCGTTTACAATCATAGGCTTTTACTCTCTGACATTTCAAAAACCCCCAGCCCTGAATAGGTCACCACAAAACACCTAAGCGAGCGATGTCATTTCCATGAAGTCCATTATGATAGCGCATGCAAATGCTAAAATAAAATACAGTACATCTTCGATGTTGGCAGGAATAACTGTCGTCGGGTGCATTTTACAGGCTCACAAAAGACAATGAGCAGATGCTTCGGTTCGAACGGCCAGGGGAAAATGCAAAAATCTCTGGTGCTACATGCTGGTACCATCATCACTTTCCATGAACATGTGTAGGTAGCCAATATGCCAGTAGCAGGATTCGTCGATTTATGGACTGGACATGGTAGTTTCTTAAATCTTGTCAAAACGAAATGCTTTCATATTCGCCCATTGTCCGGCAGCCAAAAAAAGTGGATAGATCTTTCAGCTACAATGTTGACAAATGAACGACAGGTCAGGCCGCAATCGTATCTCAGAACTCGAACTCGGACTTCAAGGAAACCTCGAAATCGAGGGAGACTTCCCCCCTTGTATGCANGTATTACAAGAGTTTCACTGTCGAGCACATACAACTGATAAAACAGATGGACCAGAAATTAAGTTAAGAGGACCTCAATTCGAGCCAACAGACCCCACACCTAACTCAATTCGGAGTCGAAGTTTCCCACCTCATTCACTCTAAACCTAGAGCCTAGCTTTTGTGCAGTGACCAGACAGCTGACCCCCTTTTCGGTAAACCAGGTTTATTTCTCGTTAGGTAACACCATATTTCCATACACGATAAACTCAGACCGTACACACACACTCCAATACATACACACATATACAGAGCAAGTACGGCTATTGGCATTTGCCAGCCATACACGATAAACTCAGACCGTACACACACACTCTCATACATACACACATATACAGAGCAAGTAAGGCTATTGGCATTTGCCAGCTACACTACAAATGCACATTGTAATCAAAACATGGCTTTAACACGAAGCTGGTAGAGACCATTGGAGGCTTTTACTCTTCCACATTATGAAGGGCAGCACCGGCATGAATCATAGCTTGTTAAATACAAGACATTTAGATGCTCTGAGAAAATCCCACTTGCCCATTTCGCGTATGAAAGGGTCCCAGATACTATGGCATTTCGTGCGACGAGAGTCGTATCCCCGATGGGTGAAGATCTCCGCAATAGAAAAAACCGAAAGATCTCAGTTGAGGTAGAGAAATTTCCCACGCCGAAAATACCTCGAGACAACTTACTAGCTACTAGCCTCAAACTTAATCGAGGGCCCTCCTTGTGCCCATTTCCCTTGAATGTTAAAGAGCTTCTCATGTTATAAATGCTAGGCACTCTGAAAAAAATTCCGCATTCCCTGCTTGCATGAGACGGATCCAGGATCATATACCATTATGCATAACAAGGGTCGATTGTCCGATAAGTAAAAAACTTCACTACAGAAAAAAACCACGATGGTGGTTAGGTTTCACCCTTCACTTGTAGTAATGTTAATATACCATACAAAGATATATATATATATTTCGTCATCCGACCTCGTCCCTCAGCCGCCGTAAGCCCTTCATGGGTTGCATATGCACAAGGCACAGGGCCGACTGATTCGTATGATACTTGAGCTTTAGTGTTTGGTACGTCAGCACCTGATGCAATATGTACCCGAGATAGGCCCGACGGCTGATTACCTGATGAGTAAAAAACTTCGCTGTAGAAAAAACCGCGAGACCTTCGACTCCATCACCGCACCTGACACCTGTGTTGTATCGGATACGCAGACTTTGCCCCCGTGTCACGAGCCACGCCATGAAGCTATGCATTCCGAAGGTCGGTCGGCAGATGGGCAAACAAATTCTCCAACAAAAAAAAATCCGTATGGGGGAATCATTTTATCACCAAAAAAACATGACACCTCGAAGATGGAGGCGAGGCCTCCATCTTCAGCTTCTTCTGCAACAAAGCTGAAGTGTATTTTTTTTGTTTATTTTTTTTTTCAAAAGTAATAACCATATTTACTGAGAAAGTCGCGCCATGATGTGTTTTTTTTTTTAATAGTTATCTTCAAATTTGTCGCAATGAGAAGGAATTTCGTTTACATTTAGTCCCTATTTGAAGTTCGTGCCTGCCGGCTTGATAGGCAGTGTCGTTAAGAGCCGTTCGAAACTCTCAACTCAACGAAATGAAACAACGTAAAAGATTAATATCCGGTCTGCAAATCTACCAAAATAAGCGTATATTTGTCTCTATCAGCAACGTACAAATGTAATATTTTTTTCTATTTTTTTGTGTTAACTAAATATAAATTAATAAAATTTATAAAGATATCAATAAACTACCAGAGACATAATATACGGGTATTTACACGGTACATACGAAGTGTAAGTTATTTCTGCTATTAAGTATTTAGTGAGTGAGTGAAGAGATTTGGGCGGCTCTTAACATCGAGATCTTGACAGCCGATGAGGGTGAAGCGAGGTAAGTATGGAGTTGCGCCGGAATGAAAGGACGGGGAAAAAGGGAGATCCCCGAGAAAACCCGCCGACCAGCGCCATCGTCCGGCACGACTCCCACTTGCGAAAATCCGGGAGTGACCCAGCCGTAATGTATTTAGAAACAGAGATGTAATTTTTTTTTCAGATTTCAATTGTTATCATTTTAAAACCTCAAATCGGATTTTAATTTACTATAAGTTCGGTTTTTAGCCAACGTTTAGCACTGTCCAGATAGCATTTGAAGAGTCAGCAAAGGGGGGAAAAACAGCCGTACGCAGAGTTTTAAACGAACCATATATTTGTGGTACTTCTGGTCCCGAGCACATGACTAATAGGGCATAATTTCAGCTCTGAGAGACACCGCAATAATTTATTTTCTGTAGGAAAATTCGTCAATACATGTTATAATTATGTATGTATTTAAGTTCTAGATTATTAATTTAGTGAGTAATTTTAACCCAATTATCAACACCTTCGAACATTACCCTGTATGAGTCTGTTTTACACAATGTTTCACTGTTACTTTTTTTTATATACTTTTTTCCTTCTGGGAAATTAGATAGCTGCTTGACACTACTCTGATTTCCAAGAAACTCGTCGATGAAAAACACCGAGGTGAAGCGCAGAGTATGTTTAATTTCCATAAGGATGCCATGCGAAGCAAGTGTTGATGTCACTGTCAGGGTTCGAAAGCCGGTTTTTTTTTTCTTTCCAAGTACGGCGCATTAATACGGCGGAAGGGAACCAGAGGGGAAATATTGTTCGTGGTGTTGGAGGAAGGGCTGAGCACAGAGCCGGCGGCTGTTCCTTATCGCGGGGCGGGCTGATTGATACACGCCTCTCGGCGGAGATGACGCGGCTGACGGACGGGCGAGCGGGATGTGACGTCACGGAGGTCCGCCTTGCTGCGGCCACATAGCTCGACCGCGCGCGCGGACAAGGCCCGGCATTCAGGGCGTCCAGTCACGGATTGATGGCAGGAAGAGGGGGGTGGAATGTTTGAAAGAGGGGGTGAGGGGTTTATCCTCGGCTCTCGCGGTTTGATCGCGAGCAGGACGCCACATCTGCTTCATGTTCTCGCTCCTTACCGGTGTCAGCCACAGACTACGTATGACGAAGACTCATTTTCGTTTTCTGCGCATGTCCCCGAAAGTAACTTACGACTTGTCTAGACTGTAGGTTGTTCACGGTAAACTGAGCACTTTTTTTCAACGCCCTGTTTAAGATCTACTTGCGTAGTCTATTCGCGGTTTCTTCACGCTTTTTCAATCAAACCTTTGAAAAATCACCCCATGTATGACGCGCGTGGTTTTTTCCTAAATCGCTTTAATGCACTTATGATACTTTCATAATTTAAACATTAAATATCTTATGTTTTATTAAATTGAACTTTTACCTATATTTTGTGTATAAATATTTAATATGTAATTAATATAAATACAAAGAGGGAGAAAATGCCTAGTAAGAAATAGTTCTTATGCAAAATATTATCGCACTGAGTGCGCACGAATGCGGTGCGCTGTCCTTTTCTGGACGTGGCTAAGCTCTGTTTGCTTGAGGCGGCAGAATATCCTGAAAGTAGAACTTAAGGAGGGCTTCAGAAAAGTTGGAAGTTACCGTGAATGGACTATATGCACATTATGTATTCTTCCACCATATGGAAAAAAAAATCATTATCATGGGCATGGTCACTTTATCCATGCGTCGGTCACTTAAAACAGCGAAATTATTGGAAGAGTAAAAACTTTATGAATTTGTTTATTGTAATAGTTATGTGTATTAAAGGCAAAAAAAAGATAAATAAATAAATTCAGTATTTACGAACGTTTATCTAAAACTTTCATTTTAGCTTCAATACTTTAAACTGCTTTCCCTCCACCGTTACCAACTTCGCTGGGCATATGTAAGTCAGTGTGCCCGTTAAAATACGCGCAGATAGGAGCAATGCTATTTTTCAAATGTTTATTTCAAAAGTGCTTAGTTAACAGTGAACAACCTATATCTCGTGGAAGCATTAGAATAAATGAATAAGATCAATGAAGGCGTGGAACGTAGAACAATCCTCCAAGGAGATGTAACCAGGCAAAGACAAAAATGTAAAGTTACCTAGTCCCGACAGCAAGCCAAAGGTCAACATAAATCAAGAGGAAACAAAGTAAATGAAAGAGAATCTTTTAAACCCGCACATTACCCAGAGAGGGCAGGGGTGACAGCAAGTGTGACGGTTGGCTCAGTTGTTTACACTCTGGTTTCCCATAGCTAGATCCCCCTTTTCTCCAACCCACGCCCTGGTTGGAGATAATTTTTCGGACCGCATTTTTCTCATGTGCAGATTATGACGGACACTGCAGTGGTGTGGAAGTTTTCTCGTGGTGCTCCTCTTTTCTCATCCACCTTCATTCTGCCGCTGTTCCATCTTCATCTCTTATTCCAGTTCATACATTATTCTGGCTGGCCGGAATGACTTGTACGTTCCTCGGGTGGGGCAGCCGGCTACCCTTCGCCTCTTATTCTTGGACTTGAGATGATATGGTCCGATTTACGTTTTCTGCGCATGTCTCTAAACATCGACTCACGCGCTTCCAATGTAACTGCCAAAGTCACTTGGCCGACAGTGATGAACATGTTTATTTACTTTTGAATTTTCGACAGGCTCACCATTTGATATTAAATAAAAACACTCCTTAGTTTAAATACAGTCCAGTCGCATTAAAACTAGGTTAGAGGAACTGTAAAAACATTTTAAAGTACTTGCTTACATAAACATTACTCTAATCTCAAATCCTATCCATGTTGTTTATCATAATTGGCAGTAAAGCAGTCCAATGTCGGAGCACTTAGTGTGGCTTCAGCGCAGTTCGCTTGCCCACTCTACCACATTTTTTCTCTACACTCTCATCATGTGCCAACATGATGAGAGTGTAGAGAGTGTAGAGTCATGCCCAACTTAAGGCAAGTTGGGAAGAACGTGCAGATTTGTGTTTATAGTCTATTCACGGGTTTTTCGCACTTTTTAAATCAAGCCTTTGAAAAATTACACTATGTACGACGTACTTGGTTGTTTCCTACAGTATATCACAAGCGTTTTATACTTTTCTGAATATAAAAGTACCTTATTTTTGGTTCAATAACATTTTACGTGTATTTTATCTATAAATTATAATATTTCATTTACAATTAATATAAAAAAAAAATGGGGAGAAATTAACTGTGTCGGTAATGCCTAGTAATAAATAGTTGTTATGTAAAATATTATTACACTGAGTCCGCGCGAATACGGCGCGCTGTCCCTTTGGTGTAATTTTATAGACTCGGTTAAGCTTTGTTTGCATGAGGTGGAGGCATATCTTGAAAGTAGAACATTAGCAGGGCTTCAGAAAAGTGGGAATTGACCGTAAATTAACTATACAGTCATCGCTAGGGACTGGAAAATTTCGCAAATTCTTTTCTGGACAAGCTAGTCTTCAAATACATGTATGTATCTTTCTGCTACGTCTACAATTAGGCCATAGTTTATCAGACATGCCCAGTATGAACACTGAACCAATAACAGAGTTGGAAGGAAATAAGACCCAAATCCCGTGCCACCTGGCCGGAGGTAAAAATTGATACTCACTGGGACAAGAACCAATGAACAAATAGTCTGGGCTCTAAAACACATAGGATAGTGGAGTCTAGCCTACAGGTAGTCGAAATCGCGAAATTTTCCTATCCCTAGCCATTGCCATGTGAGGAGACAGTTATGTGGCGTTTGTTTCCAATTAGACTTCCAACAGGTCCATGATTAGACTTGTATAGGCTATTCACGGTTAAATTAACCCTTTTTAAAAAGCCCTCCCAAAAAATAATTTATCACTAATAAATATATTTTATTGCAACCTCGGGCATTAACTTTTGAGAGTGGTGGTGTATGCATTGTGTTTATTAGTCATATGACAATGTGTTATTAACAAAGTGGCGGGAAAAAATAGGAGATCCTTAAAAAGTGCTTATTTTACCGTGAATAGCCTGTGACAAATCCATGGGCGTATGAAAACAAGTTTCTTTTGTTAGCTGAATATAAGTTCCATACGTTACAATTAGGTCAGATAAAGTGTAACATACTTTCCAAACGCGCATTTGTGTAANTGTATGAAAACAAGTTTCTTTTGTGTAGCTGAATATAAGTTCCATACGTTACAATTAGGTCAGATAAAGTGTAACATACTTTCCAAACGCGCATTTGTGTANTAGCTGAATATAAGTTCCATACGTTACAATTAGGTCAGATAAAGTGTAACATACTTTCCAAACGCGCATTTGTGTAAACAGTTGTGCTAACCAATAGTTGAAGCCATACGACTTAGACAGGTCTATTGGTAAAATTCCCGTTCACTGTTGGGACTCAGGAATAAGTTGATGGACAGTCGTCATTCGCACTCTACCTCGTATTCCATCCACGGCGCGAACAGCCACACAGGAAGACATACACGCACAACAGACGTCATAAAAGAAATAGCCAATTACACTGTTCATTTGTTACGCTGGGAAGTTAGCACCGTCGTTAATTCAGCTTGTTCACGGTCAACCGAATGGTTTGTTCTTTTCCCTTTCCGCCCATCACGCAACCTTCCGCNGTCGTTAATTCAGCTTGTTCACGGTCAACCGAATGGTTTGTTCTTTTCCCTTTCCGCCCATCACGCAACCTTCCGCAAAATATTTAAAAAAAAAAAGTAGAAGTGGCACGAACGTTGTAACGAGCATCCACACACAACGGATCGAGCATAGTATGTGAGGCTGTGAAATTTTTAGAAACACATAGGCTT
The DNA here is from genome assembly GCA_002778355.1 of Clitarchus hookeri. Lineage (NCBI taxonomy): Eukaryota > Metazoa > Arthropoda > Insecta > Phasmatodea > Phasmatidae > Clitarchus > Clitarchus hookeri. The sequence continues at coordinate 102,715 of NQII01002783.1, forward strand.
ACTTGTTATTATTNCAAATATAAAAAAAAAAAGTAGAAGTGGCACGAACGTTGTAACGAGCATCCACACACAACGGATCGAGCATAGTATGTGAGGCTGTGAAATTTTTAGAAACATATAGGCTTACTTGTTATTATTTACGCCAGTACCTTCTCATTTATGGCTAAACAAAGAGAGAACCAATAAAATTTCAACAGCCACGAAATTTAACATTAATTTTATTGAAAAAGATGCGTGGATGTAAAAACTACGTTTTGTACTTCGCTTACAACGTGAAGCTGCCAGCTAAACCAGAATGTAAAAATAGTAGCTCAAATATACGCAGTTAAGGGCACGGCATTTTACAGCTTTACCAAACCCCAGGTATGCATCTGAACGATGTATTTTGAACTACTAAAAAACCTTTACTAGCAGAAAATCCTTAGAACTGGCCAGTAGCATCTCAACTATGTGTTCAAATTGGTTTGTGGCTGATGGAAACAGTAGCAGTGTGTACGTCGTGAATTCTGAATTTCTTTGCCCTANCAATTATGTGTTCAAATTGGTTTGTGGCTGATGGAAACAGTAGCAGTGTGTACGTCGTGAATTCTGAATTTCTTTGCCCTAGATCACTGTTCAAACTAGCATAGTACAGACTTTAGGTAGCGAAACACACAGCCAGTTTCAAATTTGTCTTATGTAGGCCTGCCCTTGTGCGCATACGTATCGTTTTTTTTATTGCAGTCATAAATATAACAATAATAGTAAAAGACGTACATAGGTAATATAAATTTATACCGTCTTTTTTTACCAAGAATCTTTGGTAAAGGTGATATACTAATTGAAGTATCTTAAAACAATGATCGCAATCCAGGTGGCTCAGTAGTTATAGCACCAACACGCCAAACTTGAAGCTGTTGTTTGACTAGGACTGCATTTCACACTTCCACTTTCAATTAATATTTTAACACCCCGTGCGTGAACATACGTATGTTTGGATCTGGGGAATCACAACAACCATCCTCTGTTTGTACCATCCTTTGTCAAGTTGCCTCGCTGTAATTACGTGCACCAGCATAGACGAGGGATTTAAGCAGCTATTCAGCTGAGGTAACAAATCTAGTTACCTCAGTTCTTAAATCATTGTCTCTGATTACAGTATGCACTGAGACTCTTGTTTTACACATAATTACCTAATAATTTATTTAGGTATTCACCTTCGGTAAACAAATAAGTGAAATTATAATGGTTATTTGCGCTTTATGCACCGTTTTTAATTGAGAATATTTTCTGTCAGGGGAATGGGGATGTTAACGTATATCTTAATGAACTGTGCTAACTTTAGTCAAGAATAGGGATGTGAACTCACGTACATAAAATCAGTCTTGCTTCAGATTGTTGGGACTGAATTCGCGACCTAACTAAACGCAAGTTATACATATTACCTCATGTCAAAATACACCAGATCGCTCACCTCTTAACTAATATTATGGAGTTCGATTGTCCTAGGGGACCGCCTGAAGACGTGTTGTGTTTAAACAATTTCTTCCATTGTGTTTCAAGCCATTTAATGGGGACGCTAAAGAGCTTCGTCCATAGCTGAAAGAAATAGTCCGCCTACCTGTGGTACGAAATTGCGTTGCAATATGTAGAAATTATTCCCACAATGCAAACTATCAAACACGTGGGCTATGGCTCCGAGTGTCAATTAAAAAAGTGGTACATGTTACATTTACTGTTGGTAGGCTACGTAAATAGCAATATATCGATTTTGTTTATAGAGCAAGAATCTTGACTGCAGGGCTAACGGAGAATGTTTCGCCTTCGGCATCGTCTCTGTTTGACATTCGGGAGGTCTTGGGTTCGCTTACGGCCGCTTGCGCCCTGGATATTTTCCCCCAGTGGTTTTCCACCCCCATTGCACGTAAATACCGGTCCACTTCTTAATATGAACCTCCCCATTTTCCTCCATTAGATGAAGGTCACAATTAGCCTCTTTGTCCAGAATGAATAAATAAACTGCAAGGACCTTGCGTTTCGAGACGAGGAGGCATTTGACACTTGTGCTGGCATCACCCCGAGGTTTCCCTTGCTTCATTGTTTCAGAAGGTCCAAATATTTCCAGGTATGTGGCAGCCGTGGACACACTTACACAATAACATATGAATGTTTTATAATTTAAGTGGAACGCATTAATAGCATGTAATGCGCGCAGGATATAAATTAAATGAACACCTAATTCTTTACCGTGCCTTCAAAATATATTCATTAATATTGCCACACCTGTACTCTGTGAGTGGCTACAGCATGAGAGATGATCACGTTATGTCAGAATGTCACTCCTCGGTAGTGCAGATGTCGGAAGTGCCTGCTGACGCGGGTTCAAGTCCAACCACGCAGCATGCATGTTACATGTGAAGTCTTTCGCTCCGAGTTTGGATTAAATAGAATGTAAGACGGTATGAGACAAACTTCGTGTCATGTGATGGACGTTATCACGTTTCGAATCTAGGGAGTGATCGCAGGATAAGTGAAATACCCAAAGACTCTACCCATTATTTGTAGACACCAGGTGGTATTGAAAATATTGTTATGTGATTACACTCTGGATACGCTACTAAACGCTGTTCAAAGAAAATAAATACAATTTATACGCTGTTATTCAGCTCCGTGGTATACGTCAGGAGTGAATAATTTTCGCCTAAAGAAACTTTGTTTTTATTAAGGTATTGAATAATAAAAACGTAATTTTCCTAAAGTATGTGAAACTTCAGTTCAAGTTGAAGTGGCTCGTTGAGATCCTGATATATAACACATTTTTCTAGTTTATGAAACCCTGCGTTCTATTTTAAATTTATTTATACCTTTTTTAATGCATTTATGCAAAAAGAAGTTCAACAGAGCTACAAACGACGAGTAATTAGTTGCAGCGTTTCTTCTGCGACAATTGTGTGAATAGTTGTAATATGTATTATGCGGCAGGTGTGTTACGCCCCCTTGCTACAATGAGTCAACTAGTTATAGATTGACCTTGGTCTCGTGGTGAAGCCTAGTCTACAATATTTGCCCTTACGTCCCAAATATTCTAATGAAGGCTAAAGGTGAATAGGACGTCCCTAACGTGAACCACTCTTACGTTCTATGCTCAAAAAAAGGAATCGTACCTGAGGTTGGGTTCAGCCAGTGTCGTTGCTCATCAGCTGATATATTGGGGAGAAGGACAAATATGTGTTTACAAATACTTTTATCGTTGCCATATCATCTCTATTATTAACAGTTTAGTTTTAGTATATTTATTTTTCTTGATTTACTTTTGTTAGAAACAAAAACAATTCTTTGTTACAGATTATGACATGTTAACCAGGAATTGTGTTTGTTTAAAATAAAGCATATATTAATTTACATATATTATTAGTAGTTAGTACGTGAGAGTATTTTTAGTCTTTTCAGTCGCAGTTGAATATATATAAGACGTCGCACAAGAAGTGGATATTGTAAGCTGCACTATATATAGCAGAAAACAACTTCCAACAAAGACAGGTGGCGGGAGATGTAATTCGTTGTCGAGACTGTATTCAGCAGTCTTATTAACAGGTGTTGCCAACAACATCAAACACAAATACAATGAGATAGCGCTATGCCGATATTTGTACAGTTGGGGACAAAATATTTGTTTACTGTAATGCCTAAATTTATACGTATCTGCGAATAAAAGGGTTAAATGTACCCAAAATTTTCGGACACCTTTAATTTGGAATTAAAGAACGAGTACATTCTTTTGGGAGGATTCGCCCCTCATCCACTTAGAAAATCTAAGGAATGGGGCTTTTCTCGACCTCCTTGGTTGGAACCCACCACCAGTCCAGTCCATAGACTAAAGATGAGGTAGACCAATTATCGTCTTCTGCGCATGCACCCAACATTGACCTACCCCAAAGGAACACAACTGTCAAAGTCACATGGTCAACAATGATGAACGTGGTAGTTTATATCTTAATTTTTAAATGACAAGCACTATGGTATTAAGAGAATACTTTTACCAATTTGATTTTAATCAAGCTGCATTACAAATTGGTTAGAGGAAGTTTACAAATATTTCAAGGCACTTGTTTAACAAACTGTATTCTAACCTCAAATCCAATCGAAGCCAGTTTTGCAAATCGTATTTGCAGGAAAGCAGTTCAATGTTCGAACACGGAGATAGGTTCTACGCAGCCAGCGAGGTCGGTCTACCTCATCTTTAGTCTATGGTTTGGACACAGAGTAGCTACTGCTCACCTTGGGTGCAAACTTAACCCCATCTTGTCTGTACGTTCCAACCTCGTGAACGTGACGTCCTGGCGATCACGGCCACCGAGGACCCTTGAGGAGTAGGTCGAAGGAGGTGACGTACGTCCCGGGGGTGGGTGTTGGAGGAGGAGGGGTGGTGCGTGCTCGGCGGCAGTGGGCCCGGCCCTCCGCGCTCCACGATGACCATATTTCTCCCGCTGTCCTGTAATTTCCCGTACGGCGATGGGGCGCGCGCGTGCAGATTTATGTCTTGTTCGCCTGCCCCGCCGCACGTCTTGGCACCGGCAGGAACGCCATGCCGCCCGCCCAACTTCCTGCTCGCCAGCTCGGCGGACGTATGAGCCGGTGAAATACTGCGCCCGGCAATCGACAACTTCGTGGAATCTTCCCCCCTTCCCTTCCTACCTTATCCGTTGGCATCACTTTCGCGCGTCTCGAGCACAGCAGCAAAGAAACGGCAATGCCTGTTCCATAGGCGCCAAGTGCAAGGGGCAAGGGTGATGATCACCCGGGTTTACAAACAGTGGTTGGTCGTTACTTTATTTTGTAACAAGTATTTATAACTTTTGTAGAATGCTTTTCTCATTATTTCCCAAATATGCCTTTTATAGGGACCGCGATGGTGTAGTGGTCAGACTACTCGTCGCCCACCTAGGCGAACCGGGTTCCATTCCCGGCGGGGTCGCTCCCGGATTTTCGCATGTGGGAATCGTGCAGGACGATGCCGCTGGTCGGGGATCTCCCGTATCCCCCTGCTCTTGCATTCCGGCGCTGCTTCATACCTCACTTCTCCCTCATCGGCTCTCAAGACCTCGATGTGAATAGCCGTCCAAATCTCTCCTTTCCACCTTTTTATTGGTCTTTACATAATCAAACAGAAACATTTCATTGGAAATTATTTAATTTAAATATTTTCAATCTTTGCTCTCATAAAATAAGTGTTACATATGTGCATAACCTCGTTCACAAACATACGACGCACAATGTAATAGAATAAAAGGGAGAGGGTGAGAGTGAAAGTGTGAGAGAGAGAGAACGAGAACGAACGTGGTTACTGACACAGGAAGTTTTGAGACTTGGCCCCTTCCTGGAAACTAGAAGTTTGTGCATATGGCCCGTTCTACAATGGGTGGCTCTTAAGGGGGATCAGGCCCCACCATCTTGAATTTTTTTATTTTCTGCTACTACCCGTAAACGTGGATTTATGATGAATTTTTTTTGAACGACTTGGCATAATGTGTTTTCTGAAATCGGTTATGTTCGACTGCCGTAGCTATTATGAAATCTCTAGTCGCTCCCATAAAATAATCAATTATTTTACCTCGGCTGTTACAAGTTAGAAAATATCAAATGCAGAGAAGCTGTAACAATTCAAGAACATTAAGGAAGGTATAAGTCATGCTTTGTGGTGCTAAAAATTGTAATGCACCTCCTGAAATCGAATTTGTGGCGGAAAATCTATAAAAATTATTCGACATGAACTAACCCCCCTTAATATCGGGGTCTTGAGAGCCGATGAGGGTGAAGTGAGGTTAGTATGGAGCAGCGCTGGAATGAAAGGGCGGAGGAAACTGTAGATCCCAAAGAAAAAACCTTGCCGCCCAGCGGCATCGCCCGGCATGATTCCCACGTGCGAAAATCCGGGAGCGACCACGCCGGGAATCCAACCCGGTTCGCCTAGGTGGGAGGCGAGTAGTCTGACAACTAACACCACCCCTATAATGACACGGGTGCGGTAGCGTATTACGTACGCGAACACGGAAGACACTCCTGAGCTATATCTACATTGTCACGTATGCGGGTAAGTACGTGGATGCGAACACGTTAAAAGAGCTCGACATCCCCCCAACTCTTCCGTGTCCACGAATACGTGTAGCCAATAGGAATCGAGTATTTAGTTGTTTTCTATTCAACCACGGCCACGAAGGCCGTTGTGGTATGCAAAACCACAAGGGCAGGAATTTGCTGTGACTATTATCATTTTCTTTTTAATAAACACACACGTATTCCTTAGCAGTAGTATTTACCCATGGTTAAACACTATATATTTGTGTGTACGTGTTCGTGTGCGCACTATAAAACTTAAATCAGTAATTTGCAACAGCTGAGTATTTTTTACTTCGCAGGTAGCTGAATTTTAGGTATGTGTATATTTTAGAATATTTAAAATTCATCCCGATTCTTGCTTGCAGTCCTTTCGTCGAGCGTGCCTATTCATGCGACAGTAGGCCTGTACATTACTCGCATTCGGAAGGTCGGAGGATCAGGTTTAAGCCGGGCTACCTTCACTGACAGGTGACTTCTCCCAAGTGGTTTACCGTCTTCATTTTAGAATACCTGAGCATTTAATTAGCATGAACCTTTCCCCATCCCTAACCCTCTAGAAATGTAGGCTATATTAAAATCGTGATCAACGACTTGTGCATAAATTCATAAAGATTTGTATCTTAATACTTTTCGTCTGGCAGCCAGTGACCTTGGGAATCCCGATAGAAACATTTTTATATTATAGGTGGACAATACTTAGAAAATTTAGTGCAGTCTGCATGAAAAGCTTCGAGTGTACTTCAAAATATTGCTGACTGAAATTACCGTGTCATATGAAGTTTCGTTGGACGACAGATTGCAAATATATTCGTTGATTTGTTTCAGACTGGATGCAATGTAATTTACTCACAATACACCTATTCCTTGCCGCTGTTCTCAAACATTTCATTCTCTCATCCAGCATGCCCCAGAAATTTACCGTACTTTTGCACCCGCGCCAGGAGTTTTACTAATTGGTCTGCCTCAAGCCATGCAAGAAAAGCGTATCTCATAGAAGAGTGAACTGGATTATGGGCTATGGAAAGATCTCACAGCAGCGAATTCCCGAAAGATAAAATCAAGACGAGAATTTAAACTACTTAATAAATTTTGATGGAGTTGCATTTATTGGCAATATATTTGAATACTGGTAACTGTCACGCACAGCAATCGTTGACACCGTCTATAGTTTTCGATTTAAAAATTGTTAACGTTTTAAAAAAATTTAAAAAATCTGTAAACGTGGCGAAATAATATTTTTTTAACTAACAATTAATTTTATCTACATCTGTATGACTTTAGAATTAATATACCTATATCTTAAAGATAGAATGCTTTTTTTTAGCAAAATGTTTTAACAAAAACTTCTAAAAATAAATTTAAAGTAAATTTTTTTTTTATTTATATATTTTTTATTTTGTTATTATAAGTAGAGGGATTATTGGGACTTTGGCACATCGGGACCTCGGGCCGGAGCGTCGGAGCTGTTTGTGCTCTGTCATTCTGGTCGGCCGGCCGGTGGCCATAATGGATACAGGTGATCTTGACCTTTGACATTGACCTGGTGACTTTTGACCTTGACCCCAGTAACGTTTGACCTTGACCTCCGGGACTTTTAACCTTGACCCCAGTGACCTTTGACTGTGAAATCCAAAAAAAATCCAAAAAATTATAACAAATTATTACAAATGTATTATAAGAAGTTTATTATTTATTACTAAACAAATTTGTTGTTAAACATTTATTTTAAAAACTTACATTATCGGAGGTCCTCCTCACCCCCGCCACAACTCACCTATACTCATTCTATCTTGTGTCACCATCTTGGTTTTTTCGTTTGTCATTTGTTTATATATTGCTGAATGCCGCCATCTGGTTTTCTTGATTTGTCATTTTTTATACATTGCTGGAAGTCGTCATTTTGTTTTTGTTTGTCGTTTGTTTATACATTACTGGAAACCGCCATATTGGTTTTTTTCGTTTGTCAAGGGTCAGGGTCACCTGGATCTATTATAGCCGCCGGCCGACCGGAATGACAGAGCACGAACAGCTCCGACGCTCCGGTCCCAGGACCCGATGTGCCAAAGCCCCCATAATCCCTCTACTATTATATAGTTGTATAGAATAACATTTTATTTCGTATTAATACTGATTTTGTAATTTCGGTACGTTATTGTTTGAAAAGTAATCACCAATGTTTTATTATAAAACTATATATGAATTAACTTTTGCTGCATGTGATGATTTTGTTTATTCATATGCGCATGTTAATAAAAGAAACCCCACCGAAATATATTACGTACATAATATTCTGTTCTTAATTTTATGTTTTGGGAATTCACGCGATGCGAGATCTTTCTGTAGCTCTGTGTGTACATGAATTGTGTGTTTTGCGTAAGATTTGTTTGGGAATTCTGTTTTCGCGCACTGTTATACTATACACATTTTTGTTTTGGCGTTTACAGCAATCAAATTATCGTGTTTGATTTTTATTTTTTTCATTTCATTTTTTAAAAGTTACGCGCGATGCTGTACTTGATTTTATTGTAAATGCTATGGAACCCGTTGAGGGGATTTTCCCCCTCATTTTCCTTGTCTGCGTGGCGTACATAGACTCGCCTCCCCTGCACTCGCCTCCATTGTAAACCGCAGCTTGTTCGCGTGTACTGGAACCTGCGTGTGTAGCGTGTGCACTGGCTGGAGTCGTTCAGAGTAATTAGTATTCCTTGCTGGCAAGTGAAGTGGAAGTGGAGTGCTTTTAATGGACTAGCATTTAACAATCGCGCTCACCCCCCCCCCCCNTAAATCAAGGTAGGTGTCTCTAAGGGCGATACTGGCACCACGCACGCCCGTATATTCGCAGGGCAATTCCGTGAAGCGTAATATCGCAGTCCTGCAGGTGATTCTATCATTGTATTACATAATGGAAATATACCTGTGTTGTAACGGGATTTTTATATTTAAACATTCTAAAAAAAAAACATATTTTATGGCTGTTTAAGAGCCAACGTTTTTTCTAGATTTTGAGAATATTTCAAAGATTTGTGACTGTGACATGACATCAGTAACTCAACCAAAATTCCACACAATTTGAAAAATTACATGCATAATTTTTATTTATCGTAAATATGAGAATTTTAACTTATAATCTTGATTTCTATTAATTTCGAAAAGTCGTTTTAACACAAAGTTTTATTTCAGCTAATGATTATTGAAGTTACGAGGAAATCCGATATTTGGTTCACCCGCGGTAGTAATTTTGGGTAACTTTGCACCAATTAAGGGTAACATTATAACACACTTTTTTTCGTTTATAATGAAGGATTTACAGCCTCCACCTTAATGTATACTTCGTTGGGAACATTGTAGTGTAAAGGTATTCTTCGAGTTTTCATTTAAAACAAAATCAGGCAGGTGGTACACTGTTGCCCTGACGATACAAAGTTCACCCGCGGCACATAATGATTTAACCTTTAAATATTTTTATTTTAAAATTTATGTCAAAGGTAAAATTTTAATACAAGCGAACCGCGTGATAATTTTCCAGGAAATAATGTTCATTGCATTCTAATAACATAAACAAGTATTTCTTGGTACCATTTAATAATTTTATGGAAAAATATATTAATTAAAAATTCCTGCAACTGGTTTCATTCGTTTTTAAACACTCGTTTTCTTTCATTGCCAAACTTTTTTTCAAACTATTATTTCATATCGCAACAAAAAATAATAGCATGTGATAAAAATGCAGAAGATAATTTTAACCTCTTAAATACCCTTGATCGTATTCACTCTCGAAAAAATAAATCTTACAAAACAATTGAAGAACGTGGCATACTTGCTCTCGGTTAGTTTTTCTTAACCGCAGAACGTCCTGTGTCGTTCTAACAAAGGGCGGGTTTTCAACGCTTTCCACTTCTGTTAATGCCATAGTTTGGCGCCCTTCGAAAGCACGCACAGCTCACGAACATTGGAATTTTTCTGCGTAAATTTCAGAAATATCCTTGTTTCTATAAGTGGCTTTTCATGTATTTTAAGTGCTATCGTACATTAAACAAATAACCTGCATAATATTATTTTAATGTTTTTTTTCTAAAAACTTTAAAGAATTTTACCTAGTTAATTTATTTAAGTTAAGTTTTGCTTAATTGTATACCTAAAAGCGAAAATGTGCGTGTTTTTAAAACATATATTAATTTATTCCAAAAAATCCCAAGCTTAAAACAACGAAGTATCAGTTCTGGGGCGATGAATGAATTTGAACAGCCCTGTTTTTCAATACGGTTTTTGTAAGAAAGCATCGCGAATATTTGCTAATGTGCATGAAGATGTAATTCAGCAGTCAGATTTTTCAGAATAAATATTTTGAAACGTTGCTCACAAATATCAAACATAGCATTTTCAGCGCAAGTTTAAAAAAGCATGAAGCACTCAGTTGGGAACTAAACCAGCACAGGAAGCTGCCGTGGTGTCCCCTTAAAAGAACGGTATATCACAACAGCAATGTAATCGCAGAAACTTTCGAGAATTTCTGTCGTCGTTTTTAGACCGTTTCAGAAAGTTTTCTGGAAGTTTATGGCACTGTGACGTTCTCGACTGCAGGGAACTAAAAATGGAAAAATAATAATCTCCTTCTCCACCTACGTGTTTTTGTTTGCAATATTTACG